>KK112606.1:60299-126957 GCA_000611955.2 Stegodyphus mimosarum
TCTAAAGAGAGAAAACAGAGAAAGCGGATCGAGAAATCCCGAGAGATTCGACGTGAAAATGTTTATTATTTTCCTACGCAAATGTTATTTTCCTTCTGCCGCTAACAACATAATTACTGCGCATTCACTTGTTGAACTGCGTCTTTCGGTAATTCAAACAAGCATAAAACCCTTACTTTAAGCCTTAGTTTATTACTATTGCTTACACTTCTCTTAGTCTGAATTCATGTTAAATTATTATTATCATGTAATATTTTGCAGTGAAATTCTGATAATTCGGCACATTCCTGATATTAGCGATAAAGAATTATCAAATGTGCCGAATTACCGGACTAAAATTTTATGCTGTCAAAAAAGCACATTTTTTCACGATACAGAAAATTCTGAGGAATGAAAACATGCACCCAGCTATTCGTCACACATGTTTAAGGAATAAACTTATTCTGAATAGATATGTTCACAACCAGGTTTTGTGCTCATAATTAAATAAATCATCTTTAAGCCAATATACATGAAATCCTATCAGATAACTGTTTTCACTGGTATCATTATTTCCGATTTTTTTTAGTCAAAAAGTGTCAGCTAAGAACTATGGATATCGATTATTTATCTAATATTACAGTCAAACCCGGCATAGCGAACACTGTTTATAATGAATCGCAGATATAACGAATGAGCTATTTATTCGCGTTCAGTTTCCTATAAGCTTAATATTACGAATGTTGTAGGAGTAGAGCAAAATTCCATAAAAAGTGAATATAACGAACTTTATGAATGTCTTGGACTGAAATTCATTTTTCAAGCCATTTTTCCAGGAATACATTTTAACTGAAAAATGACTAACACTTAAAAGGTTCCTGTTAGAATAATTGAGTATATTTTACTTTAAAAGTGATTGAATTTTGTTGATCTTATGTTCCGACTAAGGTGTTTATGCCTTTAGTTAATCTGAATGAAATAGCAATTTGAATGCAATGCAATTATTAACAATTTAAAAGTTTAAGTGAACTTAAGCCATACGATAAGTCACCGGGTGCGCAGATTTCAGTGCTTTTTGACTAGTGTGGCCGAAAGTTAACTTTCAATTTTGCGCATCTAAAAGTTCCTCTTTCAGGCCGTTGACTGTTTGTTTCCTCTCAGAGACTCTAATTTTAATTGATAGTTTTTTTAACTGCTTTTATCTGTATTTGGTGTTTCAGGTTTTCTGCATTTTATAGTTTTTAATGAAGACTGAATTTATGTACTTTGGCCTTGCCGCGAAGTGAGAACTGAACTGATTGATTAGAAATATATCTCTAATGAAATTCAGGGAAATACGGTTAAATGAAGTACAGCAAAAAATGTGCGCAACTTTCAACTAGGCCCACATCAGATTTTTTTTATCATTTTCTCCTAAACCACCAAATGCATATAAACGTAGTTAAAAAAATCAATACAGTTAAAATTAGAGTTTCTACTGTAAAGCAGATAATTCAGCAAACAGACAGAAAGACCAAATTTTCGGTGCATAGAATTTAATGTTAACCTTTCTTCTCACTGGGTAAAAAAGCACTAAAGTTAGGCGACAAAGCATATACTGAGTTAATTTCCAGTTCTACTAAGAGTTCCAAACGAAAACAAATGGCGGTGTCGTTAGGCCTAGCTCCACTTAAATTTTTAAATTATTAATAATTATAGTACTATTCCATGCAGATTAACTATAGGCGTAAAAAACTTAACTGGAACATAGGAACAACATGATTCAACCACTTTTAAAGCAAAAAAAATGCGCAATTTACCAACATATAAGAATAAAAATACCGAACTCACCGAGCCGGCTAACAGGGTCGGAGTATACATATATATACATATATATACATATATACACTGGTTATCATAAATTAAGGAAAAATCACCAGAATCACGATTACTGAAAACGTTACATGTAGAATTTTATGAAACTTACCCACAATATACAACATAGGGTAACGTTTCAAATAACATAAAAAGAAATTACCAGACAATTATGGTAGCATAGAAATTATCACATGTATAAAATGAACAAATCGAAGGTGTCAGTTTGCTATAAGAAAAGTACCTTCAATATGGAATACGATCGCCTCTAGAAGCAGTACAGCACATACAACGACGTGTGATGCTTTCAATTATGCGGTCTATCAGCTCCAGAGGAAGCGAGGGCCATTGTTCTTGCAAAGCAGTTGCAAGCGCGGCAAGGGTCTGAGAGAGAGGATTGAAAGCAGCTAGACGTCTTCCTAAAGCATCTCAAACGGGCTCGATAGGATTCAAGTCTGGGGATCGAGCTGGCCACTCCATGCGCATAATTGTTTCCTGTTGAAGATAATCATCTACGATGCGAGGTGTGGTCTTGCGTTGCCGTCTTGTAAGAGGAAAGCATCACCTATTGCCCTGGCATATGGGCGCACATAAGCATCAAGAATGTCATCTCTATAAACCTGAACATTCACGGTTCCCCTTGGAAAGATATGGAGGTCTGTGCGTCCACCCAAAGAGATGCCACCCCAAACTGCAATATAGCACAGATATTGCCTCTTACGTATGCTTCTCTTTCATGAATGTTTGACGGATGATAACGGATTCCAGGTTCTCTACATATCAAATAACGTCTACTATCGCTTTCTATACTAAACCTGGACTCATCCGTAAAGACAACAGCCCTCCATTGATCAGGCGTCTAGTGGACATGTTGTCGTGCCTACTGCAAATGGTCCCTCCTATGGCGTGATGTGAGCGGCACGCAAATGGCTGGTCGTCTCGCATACAGACCACTTTCGTGAAGCCTTCTACGCACAGTTGACGTTGACACCAACCTTCTGGTGGCTGCAGCAAGGGAGGATCTTAGAAGAGTCGGAGTAGCGGTTCTATTCCTGCATGCACGTAGTGTTAAATATCGGTCATCGGCGCTCGTCGTAGCATTGGCCATCCTTGTCTGAACCTCCTAGATGCCGGATCTGTGGTTTGAAATTGCCTCGAAAGTCTATGAACAACAGAAGGACTCACATTTAGCCATCTGGCCACTTCTGTTTGACTTTGCCCTGCCTATAGTCTCCCAGTGACTCTCCATCGTAGTTCTGCAGACAAATGATGCCTGCAGGTCATTGTTACGAATTGGTTGTCTCAGATTTCTGATGTCACTATCACAGTGAAATTTGTGGGCTTGGTCTCAAACATGGACGTTTATGCTCTTCGCAGATGACGTACTCGAATGCAGCGCCACTAATTTGCATGTTGCCGTTTTACTCATCTATTCTTACTTGGCAACATATTCAAATTTTTCACGGTTTGGCTTATTTTTTAAAGAGTTATCGCTATTATTGTGATTTTTCCTCAAGTTATGATAACCAGTGTATTAGGTGCGGTCATTTGGGATGAAAAAGGGATGTGCGCAATTGCGCGTTACAGCAGTTTCGTATTCTAAATGCGGCGTCTTGTTTTTGAATTATGTGAAATACATATGTACGTACATAGGTACAATGTACGTTTCACAGACCTCATGAAAAATCCCTTCTGAATCCATTTTAAATCCATTTTACAATCCGTTTAGTCCTTTATTCTATTCGTAAGTACAGATGCGATGCAAAAAATCGTTCAACTGGTTCGAAAGAGACCAAAATGGGTATTTTCGTTGAAATATCATATCCGAAATTTTTCGTGATTACAGTACTTACTTTACTTCGTGCAAAAAGTAAAAATAATTGCATTTCTATATGTTTTTTTGATATGGTAAATATTGATTTTTATGGCCCTGACTATTGGTATTCAAAAAGTTTTAATTTTCATAAGCATATATTAAATTTCAGCGAAATGCAAACCAGAGCGGACTCTGTAGAGCTCTGAGTTTGGTCTCTTTAATTATACTTGATCTGTATTATATAAATGAACTCTCCGATCCTTTAATTTAACGCTGCATAGAAACAAAATTAATGCTACAATGCATGTTAGAATAACACAATGGCAGAAAGACTATGAAGCTTGTGGGATTTGCCGGTAAGTGCTGAAATACAGTCACTGCTATATACATATTTGTAAAAGAAATGT
This sequence comes from Stegodyphus mimosarum, assembly GCA_000611955.2. NCBI lineage: Eukaryota > Metazoa > Arthropoda > Arachnida > Araneae > Eresidae > Stegodyphus > Stegodyphus mimosarum. The sequence goes on from KK112606.1 coordinate 64,356, forward strand.
TGTTTACATATTTTGTAACTGGTATTTCGCTAAATACAGTGACGCATGAATAAATAGAGCAAGGTAAACTTGAATGGTTTTCGAAAATTTCTAGCTTACTAATAGGAAATAAATTTAAGAAAAGAATGCTAGTAGTCAACCAAATTACGCCGGATGCGGAATTAAAAGTGCACTTATTTCCTTTCGACGTTCTTTTTAATGGTATACTAAGAAACAGCAGATTGGTAGTACCATTTTCATGCTTCAAGGAACATTTCAGCTTTTGGAACAGCCACTTTCCTGAAAATGTAGAAAGAATTCTAGAATTGTGCATGGTATTCTTTTACTTTCTATTCTTCCCTACGAATAACTCACCCCTATGCCATTTTGGTTGGATGACTGCATTAGCACTTCGAAAAATGTGCTGTTATTTTGTCTAAACAGTTTTAGTCCGTCACAAGCAAAAATTAGAATTAATTGCCAGTCGAAGAGGCCTATGATCGTTCATCTATGTTTTATACGATAAAAGAGTGTTGCCCAATAGCTTAATAAAGTAAATCATTTAAGATAATGATATAAATATTTAAACAATGATTTAATTGGGGTTTTTGCAATATTTTACATTTTGCTACAAGGATTATTTTATATTATTAGTATCATGAATAAAATTTTATGTTAGAAAAGAGAGGAAAATGTGTGTGTCGTGGGCGCACTGAGCGAATCATTGTCTATTAAAGTCTAACAATGTTTAACAATGATTTTTCCTTAAACATTGTGATAGATTTACTTCATGAGCTGGTTTACATTGTTAACTTTACTGCTTATTGTTATTCAAAAGTGGAGTTGTTACGCAATACTGTTTTCTAATTTTGATTATTAATAATTTAATTTTGATTAACATTAATTTTTTTAACTGTTCAGTTTTAAAGTCGTTGTATAAAGTTGATTTTTAAGCTGTTTAAAGTTTCCATTGCAATCTGAGAAGATTATTTGATAAATCGTTTTTTATTAGCTCAAAGGAGAGTTAGCTAAGAAGGGCTATTAATTTTGATTTGGCATTTTTCATCCATTCACTTTAAATGTTCGCATCACTTTCGGAACCGCTGCCACCAAATATTACCGCCCAGTGTTATATTTAAAGAAATTAAATAATGAGGAATCTAGATAAATGTATATTTTTCCCATTGTGATAAAACAACGGTACCTAGAGCCATAAAAGTTTAGTAACGTAATCCCCCTCTGAATATGGGCATCTGGAAGCCCAAATTTGGAATTTGTTTTATCACTTTAACGAATAATTTTGTAAATTGTAAAACTTTAACGAATGTTTGATTAAGAAACTCAATGGTGTGGTTAATGCGATGGTTCTATACCTGTAAGACATTCTGGTGCGTCATCCACTTTTTTCTGTGTTGTACGTTGCTTATTAGAAGTATATAATACACCAGAACGTAAAGTCCTGGTGTCTCGAAAGCTTATTCGTGTCCTGCATTGTTATGTGGCTGGCACAGCTGGTAAGCTTTTCTTTCCTAAATGCACAGTTTCAAAGGAAAACATTAACCACCGAATGATATAAAAGAAATGTTCGAATAAATATTTTTTCAGATGTAAATAAGTATAGCAATGGAAAAATTATTTAAAAGAGTTTGTCTGATAGAGGCGTTTTATACTGGCTCTTCGTGACCAGTCAAAAGAGGAAAATAAATCAATTTAAAAGGAAGCGATGAAGCAACATAATGATACTTTCATATCATTGCTAGCCACATTTAAATTCTTTTGGCGTTTCAATACAATTTTCTCTTCTCTATTTTTATTCCCCATTCGGGAAGGATTAAAAGATTATTAAAGATTTTCAATGTTGATATTTCATTTAGATTTTTTGGCTGTAGTGTCGATGGAATATTATCACTTCCCTATCCATATGCCTTTTCAAATAAGTTCTAAGCAGAAACAAATAGTGATATCGCATTAAAGAACATTTATTGCTTTATTGCTTAATGTTTGATATAAACGTTAAGAATCAAAGAGTGGTTTAGTTATTTTTCCTTTATTTCGTAATGAAAAAGTTTGTTTGGTATCCGTCCAAAGATTGGAATGGAGTAATGACGTCTGGCGAAGTTCCATCCTATATCTGTACTGGTAGTAACACAGCCCAAAATTTTGCGTTGGAAGAAAATAAGAATAAGGTAGTTAACTTATAAAAGTGGTCTCCACCTGTAAAAGTTTGGGAAATTTTGAATTAAAACAACTCAAGTTTTGTCTTTTATTTAGTATGCTAAAGTACTGATTATCATTATGTAAAGAGGGAATTAGAGCGAAGAAGCTTATGAACACAGTTAGTAGTCATGAAGTGATTAAAAGATCATACTCGATAAAATGGATATATAAATTGAATCAAACGTACAAATAGGTAATTAAAACGATGCTTAACTCTATAAAAAGCAAATCATAACCAAATAAACCCTTATTTAGATGCATTTACAACAATACTAATGTATAAATAATAAAATCGGAGAGGTTAAGCATAGAGATTACCATAATTTAAGAAGTTCTCAAATCGTTAGCATCAAAAATCAAAACAGTTTGTACACCACTTTCAGTTAAGGGAATGTATAAGTCGAAAAGGAAGCAGTAAAGATTAATGCACTTAATTCAGTTTGGCTCCATCAGATCGTGATAGTTAAATAACGTTTTTTAATTAAAAATTTAATTCAATTCTAATATATTTTCAGTTCTAATATATTAATATGTTTACATAAAGCTCTTATTAAAAGAAGCTCTTATTTTGACGTAAGCAATCATACGTGGATTAAGAAAGGAATAAATATGTGCACAGTATAGAACTATTTTATTTCTTACAGTTCAAATATATATATATATATATATAAGAGTAAACTGTAATGTATTCATAATTGCTTATTTCATGTATTACGAAGTGGACCTTGTAATTCGAAATGGTTCAACGTGTACGAGCTATATCTTAAATTCTGAAGCACGAAACATGAAAAATGAACTGTGCTCTCTCCAGGCTTGGGTTATAGGCCTTCTGATTGCTATCCGAGCGTGTTTTCTAATTACACCACAAAGGCAGCGGGTAATCGGAGAAAAATACTGTAGAAAAATTTAAATTGTAAATACATTTTAGCTGGAAATACTGGTAAAACCAGATATATGGATATAAACCTTCACAATGGCCACTGGCGAAATTTTGAAAGTGTTAGTAAAACGCCTTTTTGAAATTCGAGTAGCAGTTTTTCTGAAGATTCCAGATCCGTCTGGCCAAACTTATAAACACCGCTTTTTACGAACTAACGATTGGCTAATTTAGAAATTTAGTTCACAAGTATAGAACTTAATTTTAACTTAATTTTAAATTTTGCTTTTTGAGTTACTTTATCGGTCTACGACACACTCTGGATATTAAGAAGACTTGACCTACCTCTAATTTTTTTTTCTTGAATTATTAATATCTTTTGCCCTTGCTATGCAAGTAGTAATGTTTTTCAGCAAAGATAAATTTCTTCTTGCTTAGCTGGTATAGACCTTAAGAAGATCTCAAAAATCCTGCAAAGACCAATAATATTTTGGGATATGTGCAAACGCTTAGTGTCAACAAGATACAATGCAAAGAAAAGGACATGTGTCCAAGACAAAATTGGGGCAAAGAACATAGTATTAATAATAATTACTAATTTTTAGTAATAGAATTTTCATCCAGTCAAATCAAGCTATATCTGTCAGACCATCCTTATACACTTTTGCAGCCTTCTGTCAATAAGGAGGTGGTACAAGAAATGGAATAAACCCATGCAAGCAAATTTCACGTCTACTGGAGAAGTTGAGAAACCATCAAAAATTCGACGCTATTTTTTAATTTCCCCTACATCGTTTGCAGTATCTTAGCAGAAGGACGATGTGTCAAGCGGAAGAAGCAAAGTTTCGATTGCTTCTTTTATCCTTTATTTCGCATTACAGAAGCGCTATGAATATCGAACAATAATAAAAGTTCGCCCATATTTTTCGTAAAATCCTTGTATAGCGTGAAGAAGGATGAACTTGAAACAAATAATTTTTAGTAAATAATTTAAGTTGCATACACACTCTATAACAAAAAAATTGATACATCGAGAAGGAATACCCTGATTGCTTTGAAATTTAATATGCATCAATGTTTTGACCAAATATGCAAATCCAATGAATGAATAGTGCGATCTCCAGGGCATCGGAACTGCGCATCCAGCAGATGTATGTAAGGAACTGTTCTTGAACTGTTGATAAAAATTTCTGTTGCATTATGATTCAGGATACCTTTCAACGACTGAAAAAATGCCTCTCTGCAGGAGTCGAGCTCATTACGAGCAACTGTCAGAGCTTGGAAGAAGTCGTATCATTGCATTGAAAGAGGCAGGTTGGGCAAGTCAAAGAATGGCTCGTCATATGATTCGAAGCAATGCGGCGATTAGAAGATGCTGGCAAGAATGTGTGGACAATAGCAGATTTCAGCGTCATGATGGTACCGGTCGATTTAGGGCCACAACAGATGGGGAGAAGAGAGCGGTTTCAGATCAGCTGTCATAGCGCCTGATTCATTGCTCTCGATCATCAGACGTGTGACACGCACACGCGTATCCACCATGACCATTCACAGACGGCGGATTGAGCAAAATCTATGCTCGTATTGACCGTTACGCTCCCTGCCACTCACGCCTGCACATTGTCGAGTCGGATTAGAGTGGTGCTTGGCTCGATCATGTTGGAATGATGCTGACTGGGGATGTTTAGTCTTTAGCGACGAATCCTACATCCAACTGTGTTGTGACAATGACCGAAGACCTGTCTGGAGACGCCCAGAGCAGCGTCCCCATCCTGCTTTCACTACGGCACTTTCACACAAGCCCTCAACCAGGAGTTATGGCCTGGGGTGCCATTTCCCTTCATAGACGGACTCCTTTGGTCGTCGTTAGAGGCACACCTACAGCACAGCGGTATGTAGACGACATTCTGAGACCTGTTTTGCTACTGTTCCTTTTGCAGTACGTTGGCCTTAATTTTCAGCAACATAATGTCAGACCACATACGGCACGTGTTGCTATGAACTGTCTTACAGTTTGTCAAATGCTTCCTTGGCCAGACAGATCGTCAGATCTCTCTCCCATCGAACTATCTGGGATATGATGGGAAGGCGACTGCATCTACCAGGGAATGTTGATGACCTAGCACGACTATTAGAGCAAATTTGGCAAGAAATACCGCAGACGACCATCCGAGAGTCTATGCCACGTTGAGTGGCGGCTTGCATCCAGGCTAGAGGTGGGTCAACTCTTGTCACCGTCGGAAAACTTCTTCTTGGTGCATCGATTTTTTATTATAAAGTGTACTTAACCTTTGATACATCAAATTAATCTTTATTAAGTTCCTTATAATGCACACATATACTGCACGTGGTAAGCTTTGGTCACGCGACACGCATCCAGTCTAGAGTTAATTTCAAACCGCATTTGTTGAAGCATATCATGTATGACGCAAGGATATAAATAATGCGAATATATAAGTTCATCAAGGTCAGACTACAATAGCGGAGTAAAAACAGCCCCCTTTCATACAAAAAAGTTCACAGAAAGTGAGATCCAGTGAATTAAAAAAAATTAAAGACTGCAATTTCGTTTACGCGCTTGGACTGCAGACTAGTTGTGTTTCTATTAGCAAACTTCCTCACAGTACCTGATGTTCGGGACAAAAACGTAAGTGCTAATGTTCAAAGTTGTCCAGGAAAGTATGTGGCAGCTACTTTATTTCTTATAACTATTTTGATGGGATGATAGTTTTTTACTCACCCTGTACATTTCATTTCTATAATTAAACTCACTTAACTCTCATTATCTACGATCTGATGAACGCATACTATCATAAACGCCCTCTTATTGGTTATTGACGAATATTAATTTTAGTACATAAAACATTTTGTTGCTTGAAAATTAAAAGTTTAAAATTAAATACTATTGCTTCAATTTATAAAATTGCTTCAAAAATTTATACGTTCTTACTGAAGACAGCGATTTCTTGAGATGCAATAATCGTTTGGTAAAAGATATATAAAATATGCGTTTACTATAGGAAAAAATTTGTAGTAATTCGAAAGCGGAAAAATTAAAAACAACGTCCTATTTCCTCAGCTTTCAGTATTCCATCCTCTTAAATCTATACACTGGTTACGGATTTGCTTGATTTCTCCATAGGACTCATTCTTTTGTAATAATATTTAAATTCTTTTTCTAGGGTGTTCCAAATCTCATCGGTGCTGTCAAATGCAAGATTCTTGGGATGCGAGAAAGCTCACGGTGAAACTTAGGGATTGAGAAATTGTTTAAAATATGACACTTTTCGTTTCTAGAAACTGCTTAATGAGAATGGGATTGTATGACGGCGAACGGCTGTGCAGCAGAAAACATTAATCCGATCGAACATTTTCAGGTTCGAGGTCTGTTAAGAAGCCTCTTCCGTATGTAATTATAAAATAAGAAGTATGCCAATCCACGTTCAAAGAACAAATATCTTGTAATTACTAACGTAATTGTAGTAACAACTAATTGTAATGCAAGATTAGTTTCCTTTTCCGAATTTTCGATCGCGAATTGCCCTCGCATAGCCATTTTGCTTTCTGTGTTAAGTGTATTTAAGTACCGAGTAATAAGTTTTCGCCTTTACTTTCTCAGTCATCGTCATATTTATTAATTCTTGCAGAACAACTCCTTTTCTCTTTACCTACTAAACTAACACATTAACAGTGATGCATTTTTTAAAGCTGACTGTCGACTAAGAATCATATTGAATAAAAAATTTTCTTTTTACTAGTTTGTGCCTTGATTCCTCTTTCTGCCCTTTTTTCTGATTTTTCTCCCTTAAAATACAGGTTACAGCTTACATTTTCGTAGAGTAAGTGTTATGTTGATAATTGTTCGAATTCTCGTTTGAGAAACAATAAAGTTAAGTTACGTACTCTTTAGGAAAAATCAGAATATTTTATTTAATTCCGTGAATTAGTGATTTAATGCATTAATATTTTTATATTTCGGAAAAGCCAATGCTTCAATGACATTTTGCCTTTATTATATTTTTGCCAAGAAAGCTTCGTTTCCTTGTGAAAGAATTCAGGATAGGGGTGAATTTCGCTGTGTCATCTTTTAGGGTCTGACGCATTTCTGTAGAATTTTCTAGAAACAAATCTGCGGTGTTCTATTGCTTGAATAGACTGGATACGTGGTGAATTTAGAGAAGTTAGGGTTTCGTCTACAAGGAAAGGTCACTGCTTTGGTGATTTAAGTGCCCGGTTTGAACAGTCGCGCGTGCGCAGTTAGGATGTTTTGTCATTTGGGTGGAAAAAGTGGAAACTAATGAGGGGGTGAAAATCTAGTTTTGTGGTAGCCTGTGTCTTCTTCTGATGGAAAAAAGAATTTTTGAGTACGAGACAGTTGATGCTGAGTCGCCTAGAGATGATGTTTCCTCTTGCAGTCGTAAAGACGGGGGAGGCAGTCGTGCTCCCTGTCGATCGGAAATGAATTGGTTGATTATGAAAGGGAAAAAAAAGGATTTTGAAAGAAAGTTAGCTGTTTTGCTTGTTGCTACTTTGCTACGAAAACCGTTTCTCCTGCATGTTGGAGGAAAAATACTTTATACCGGCGATCGAACCAAGAGGTAGCTTCTTTTTGCCAGTTGGTAAGACAGAGCGTCAATTATGCTCTTAAGTAAGCTGCTTCCGCTAGAAAAAGAAATGAAGCTGGCTGATTCTGGTGTTGAAACATCTTACCTTGAGAACTGTTAGTAGTTTGAGATAAATGCTACCGGAAACCCAGGGAGCGGTAAAAAGATGCAATACTACTCACGGGTCAAAGTAATGCCTGAATGGGTATGTGAGCCCGTAGTCGCCATCTTAAAGCTACGTCCTGATATTTGCTAATTCTCGAGCAGGGATATTTTTCGTGTATCCCCTTTCAACATCATTGAGTAAATAGTGAAATATTTTAACCTGGTTAATTGATAATCTTATTCTTCATAGCTGCATTTCGCACGTGCCTCTTCAGAAGTGTTTCGACATGATTGTTCCTGAATAGTTTTGTGCCATTTCTCTATACCTGAAGTCAGAGTTTTGAAGGCTCTATTTTCCAGTCTTCCCGGAGACTCCAGGTTCTCGTGGAGTGGTTAGCTGAACTACCGGCTCCTGACTTTTCTCCCGACTGAGTTGATTAGAGGTACTCATCTTGGTTCAAATGACGTTCACCGATAGATAAGTTTATCTTACAAGATAAACTTAGATAAACTTACATATACATTTGTTTAATCTAGACAGTTTCCCTTAAATTCTGAACTACTCTTAAAGTGAATAAATGTAATAGGGTTTAATTAGAATGAGCAGTAAAAATATAATTACTAAAGTGAAGTGAAAATGATGATAAGATTTACGAACTGTTCTAAGTCAGTAAGAACTGTTGCTTTCTTGTGTAAAAACGATCCTTGTATAATGTATGTACTTTTATGTGTTACTTATTAATTAACAGTGAACTGAAAGTTAAATCTAGATTAGAGTGGAATGTTAGGTGGAATTTTATGATATCCTGTTGTTAAACAAATGCTGAATGCAATAGAAAGTAAAATTTGTATACTATACCTGTTTCCAGTATCTTAATAATAACTCAGTATGTCTTCTGTTATATTAGGTGCTGTTTAAGTTTAAAGTCAATAGATAGTGAATGAAGTAGAAGAAAAAAATGGATTTTTGTTAAATTGGAATGTGAACTTACTACCATAACTTAGGCTACAAATAAAATTTCTGATTTAACTTGAATTTATATTATGTTACATTTGAGTATTGTATCCTTCACATAACTGATTATTCAATTATGCAAGATCGCGGAAATGAAAAACACAGGCCAATTTATTACATTATCTTCGGTCTTAAATTTAAGTTTGGTGAAAGTGAATTAAATAATAGATAATAAGTTACTAAGAATTAAGGTAAATTTATTAACCTCTGAGTACAGTAAAGAAAACTTTACTTTAGTCACTTTTGAAATTTTCACATTAGTTTATTTTTTAAATTGTACATTGGTACCACGCAAATTTTACATGACGCTTGAACAATTTTACATAAGTTTCGTATTTCGTACTTGTCAAGAGACGTGAAAATTATAGAGTGTATTGACTATGGATCTTCCGACTGCTAACCGAACGTGCTTTCCAATTATGACCACGAAGATTTGCTGTAAGGAGGGAGTAAAACCTTAATACTAAGAGAAACCACATTATAATCTAAGATTTGTTACGCGGAAGATTAAAAATATGATGCACAAGAGAAATTCTAGTCGAGAAAGTGCCAATCAACGTAACAACTGCTTAATTTGTCGAAGAATTTAACTTATTTCCATAAAAATTTGAAGTACTCCTTTCCACATGTCTCGATATAAATGCAAAATTTTATATTAGATGTAGCGCGTGAATCTTACTTTAACTAATTGATAACATCGACTTTTAACCAACTACTTTCTATTTTATTTCTCGTATCAGAATTAACATAAAACGGTTTATAGGTGTTCTTTAATTTTCATCGCCAATGCATTTACTTGCGATTTTTTGTTAAATGTACTTGCCGCTCTTCTCTTTTTATAACATAACATGCGATTATTACAAATATGAAGTTTGCTGCCCTAACCGATAGAATAAGCAAAATTAAACTGGCATTCTGTTTCTTTTCTCCAACATAACTACTCCAGCAGCCTTGGAATCCAAAAAGATATTTGATTATTTTATTTCAGACAAAATGTTTTCGCATGAAATCAACAGAATGAAATTTTATATTCACGCAAAAATCTTCTCTACCTATAAGCATGTTTTAAAAATTTATTTCTCCAATGACAAATATTTAACGAATACAAATTGTACGAACAGCTATCGGTCAAAGGTACTTTTCCATCCACTGAGATTTCCTTACGCAAATAGGATACGCGTGAGCGGACCTACTTCAAAGCATTAAAGCTTCATTCAGATGAATAATACATCCCGCATTTTATGCGTAAACCTTTCTAGGACGATATTCGTTTATGAAACATGTATGGAGTTGAGCATGTGCTTTCTCAACCGTCGCATTGATGGTGACCGTGCTAAAGAAGAAAATTCAGAGAGCGAAGGTAGGAGATATTTTCTGTCTCTTCTTCTTAGCTATACTAAAACGCGCATTTGCTGTACGAATCTTTTAACTGCAAATATATAACACCTTGAAAACGAATTCCATTTATCGGTGGTGCAAAAATATTTACACAGTGTTACAAATCTATCACTATACTAAGTTTTCGCGGACAGAACTGAATTAAATCTCTATTAAAAACGGGGAAATTTCTACGAAAGGTAGACGCAATATAACATGATTATTATCATAGTATATGCAGTTGGTTTGTAAGGAGTTTTCTCCTTCCTCAATGCTTGCCTTCGTGGTGTAATTTCAAATCCTCGCGAATTCCATTCCTCCGGGTATTGCTAATTTTTCTATTCTTTGCTTCTTCATCCTTAATAGATTCTACAAGTGGCTCCGAAATAAAATGTGGTGTACGATAATTCGTAGTTATCAGAATTTCTGGGTGAATACCTTTTACCCGAGTCACCCACATACGGAAGAATTTAAGGAAGTTTCACCTTTCGTACCGCCTGACTTTGACATGTACTTAAAAAAACATGTTAGGCTAGAAGTCGGAAATTCCGAAGGTCTACTCCTGGCGAAGGAGTTGTTGGTTTTTCATAATTCATATTTCGAAATAAACCTAATCTCTCTACCAGAATTTTATACAATTTCCGATAAATTCTGGCCATTCTCTTGAACAGCATACGGTCTCTCTACAGCCTCCAGAAATCTCACAGGAACATGTCGGAAATCCTCTCCTGACATATTTATCAGACAGCTGCTATAGCTGCCAACAGCAGAATTTAAGAGATACCAGATTACGTTGCTAGAAACTACAGTAATGGAATTTACCTATTCCCTTTCATTGAAAATAATTAAAGGTAGAAATTGTTTTCGTTTGCGTAAAGAAATATTTATTTAATTTTAAAAAACTTTACCACATTTGAAGTTTCTAGTACATTTGACTATACATGGAGAACATTCAGTGATGCCATTCAAATTTAACAGATGAGCTTTTCTATAGCAAGAAATATTCACAACTGCCTAGTGGAAACAGCCCGTAAGAGCGTTTACTAGTAAGTCCCACTAAATGTATATCACAATATTGGTATATTTCTTATACCATAAGCCAACCAATCACGATACACAGCCAGAGGCCTTCTTGAAAGAGACCGAAGTTCAACATAGATATTAATCATCACAAAAGAGCTTGTACCGAGCAATTGTAGGCAAATATTATTAATTAATGCATTGAGATAAACTCCAGCTGCTATTTATTCCCCATTGAAGAAATATTGTCCTAAAATAATGTAATCGTGCAGCTTTCTCACCAAACATTTGCCTTTGCACCGTCCCGTTTCAGCTTCCTTGTGACATGAGGATTTTCGGATCCCTAAATTCTCGCATTATGTGTACATTAAACTAAATGCTTTGAGGAAAAAAGCTGATATATGTGCAATAACTCCATAAAAATGTACAAGAGTAGCTTTTATAGTATGCTTACAATAATACGGTAAATTTGCCCAGGTACTTTGTGGGAACAAGTATATAAGTCCTTTCGAACTAGTATAATTTTCATTTGCTAGCCATGAAAAATTTATAGACCTGTTCAGAGACGTGGTTTTATTTTACAGTTATCTCATAAATAGCATTTTATTTTTTGAAATCGTTGTTCTCCGTTCATGGCATTAAGAAGTAAAATTAAAAAGATTAAAAAATTATTATCTTAGAAAATGTTTAGTTAATATACACGGTTAATTGGAAGAATCGTATAATGTTTAGCTTTAAATTTATTCTTGCTGTAGATGCTTCGTTATCACATATCTCGTCCCAGATTTTAGCATTGTGTATATTTATTTATTTTTATTTTCTGGCAAGAATACAATATTCTTTATTTAAAACATACACTTAATGGGGTTTACGCAGTGTTACAGTCCATATAAAATATATTAATTTTAAATCCCTCTGCAAGGTTTACGATGATTCTTCATTATATTTGTATGGTATGCCTCACATTTTCGCGTCAATCTACAGAGTTTGAATTTCTTCGTTGGCATAAACTAGTATCAAACTCCCAACAGATGTGAAGCGAATTATCGCTTTGCCTGGAGTAATAACATAATCTTGAAAAGGCTTAAGCAACCTTTTATCAAATCAGAACTTGAACATAAAATGCACATCTCTTGCTTATAAATCAGCTATTACGTGTGGCATTTGTGGAGATGCAACTTAAAATAATAGTAAATTTTAAAAGTTAAACTAAGCATAGTAGTCAGAGACTATACAATGGATACAAATCACATTTAAGTTTGCTCAAAACTTCTCACTGGCGTGAAAAGTAAACGTCAGCAGCAATAACACAAAGCCTAAGAATTACAATCTTATCAGAGATGGTGAAATTAGTAACGTGGATTCGAGGGGAAAAACACTCTGTTTCCCAATCCAAAACCCTCGACTTAACTCTCTCTAACTAAATTTACATTTTTGCCAGAAAACGGAAAGGAGAAATGATAGTAAAGGATATCTTAAATAACTGTTTAATTAAAATAATAATAAACTTACAAATCTAAGACTTAAATTATAATTCTTAATCTTTTGATTTCATTACTGCTAGTTGCAAGGACATTTTTTTTATTTTTAACTAACGAATTATTTCAATTTCAATAACTTTCGTGCCTTTCTCGCTTTCCTACCGGAAAGAAAATTTTAGTTCGCGAGTATTCAAATGAAGTGGAAAGAAATAATATTTAAAGGGTGGTTTTTGCTTGTTAAATCAAAGCGTGTTCCGCCCGCTGAAGGACATGTTACTAGTTGAATCTCTTGATAGCAGTCTGTCTGCGGCTTTGCTCACCATTAGGCTACCCACGCCGTAATTGAGACAACCTACACATATTCTCTCCGTGTAGTCCTTAGGCTCCTTAAGATTTACTTTATTTAATTTCAATTAAATATTTTTGAGCTATTCCATAAATGTTGACTGGTTCTGTAAGCACAAGAACTGTCTTCCGTTAAACTCTTAGTTTAATAAAATGGTCTTTTACGTCCTTAGTATATCTTTATTATAATTTCCAAAACAGTGTGATAATTCGCTTACGTCTTCCAGAATCTCAAGTTAGTTTATGTTTCCAAAGGTTGTGAGACTCTAGATAGTATTTTCCCCAATTTTAAGCACACATTTGCTGCATAAATCCTTTCCTCATTCTAATTAAATGTTGTTTATCAAAACATTTATTGCTGACAGTATGTATTTCGATTGAAGCATGTTTCAGATTATCAAATCAAATTTTAATTTAAAACAAAAATTGTTTTATTTTCTAGTAGTTGATGAAAATCATCATAATTCATAATTTATGCAATACACACTATGTTAGCCTTGAAAAAGTTAAAAAATGGCAAGTTCGAATGGTCAGATTCGAAATTCTTGATTTTTATTATCAAATGAATTACATAATGATTAATATTAAACATCATATTGGCTTCAAAATAATTACCTAGAATTAGATGAAAAAAAGAACCATTGCATGTTTTTGACTTACGATGCATCGTTTATTGTTAAATTTAGTGTATGAATAGCTCCCAGTGTTCAGATTTAGATTTTTGTGTTAGTGCAAAATAGATCTATGCCTAGATTTTTTCTTCACCTAAGGTAAGGAAATAAATACGCGCTTCTATATGAAGTCAAGTTAACTCTAGTGTTAACTTGTCAAGTTAGTCAAGTTCTTCTAAGTCTTCGTAACGACCACCTCCATTAGATAAGCCTCTCTTAAAGTAACCAGTACTTCTGAAAACGTAAGTAAATATCTATATTGAACATCGCTTTTTTAAAGTAACCATTTTTACAGATGACCGCAGTCTTATCGAATCATGGGTATTTCAACATAGACGGAATTCTCGGTATATGAGTATATATTATGTTACACAAAGATAACTACAATCAATACTCGTTAAATCGTCATCCCGGCGAACCAGTTACAAATGGCTTTATAAGTAAGATGGTGGTAAATGTCAGTTAACGAAATTTTTCATTTTAACAGGACGTTCTAGAAACGAAATAGGGCATACATACACTTAATGTTTCTGATTGTTACTGAAAAATATTCATGCAAACTACAGTGCTACTTGGAAAATGAATTGCATTTTACAGATCAAGAAATAAACTCAAAAAATTACTTTCTGTTTTATTTAAAAAATCTTTAATAAATGATTGTTTTAATATCAGTTGGTTACTTTCCACATATTTCCAATTTTATCTACAATTTCGAAATTCTTGTCCATTTGGTTTTGCAAAATATTAAAAATCATTTAACAGCATTTGTTGCAGTTAAATGTAAATGTTTGTTGCAGTTGTGGAAAATACTATCTTTATACATCGGCACTTGATCCAGTTCATCATCATCAATAAAGCATCAATATACTTAGGGCAGTTTATGTTTTTATTTCGGAAAAAATATTCGGCACTAAAGTTTCTCCAGAACTCACGATTACGTCTCTGTCCAAAGATACATATTCATCCAAATACAATTCTTAATCTCATTTTCTTCAATTCATAGCCTAAGTTCAATACACGGACATCATCTTCCGTCTTACGGGATTGGGTTCTGAAGATTTTATTTTAAAATCTGCATTTCTGAAGCAACTGACAATAGTTTAGTGGAAATCATGCTCTAAATATTTCTCTATGTAGAAAGTCGCATTTCTCATACAAACCGGCTAGCTAAGGCGATGGCGCCTCAAACCAGTCAATATCTTGCAAGATTCACTCATTCAAAAGGCTCTGTTCCGATGCCCTTGCAATCGGAAATCTTTGGCGTTCGTTGCTTTACTTCAATGGAAGTCTTTATAAATGAAATATTGACTGCAAGCCGCTTTTCAGAAATCATTCGCAGATTGTTCTTGCTGATATTGGAGCATTCGAAATTTCCCTGGATATTCTTAATAATCTTAACAGTAAACATTTGTAGGACAACATGCTTTGGGATTTGTCTTTTCATGCACATTGATGTGCATCTAGGTATTCGAGTATCTCTTGCAAAAACCGCTTTTACTTCTGAATTCCATCTTTTATAAATCCTTTGACAATCGATTCACGTAGGTGTGTTTCAGCTGCGATGCTATGGAAGGACTAGCCAGTTGTACGTAGGGTTAAAGCGAAACTCCTTGTGAAGAAACCTGGTTGCTGGAACTTACATTAATATTTTCTGTCAGACGTTTCTTCAACCTCCGGAGTTTTTTAGACGTAAAGTGGGTTTCGCACGGCGGCAGATATTTATCTCATGTTTCCTCTGCATTTTTATTTCAACGCATTTTTTCTTTTTTTTTAATTCAGTACGATAAAGTATGTGTGGGCTATTTCCCTTAAAGAAAAAAAGATTTGAATAAAAGAAATTTTTAACGTTAACAAGCTGTCATTTGCGTTACCCACATGTGAAACCATGATGATATCCGTGCAGACACTCTATTGACCAACTTTCGAATTGAGGTTAATCACTGTGCTAAGCTTACAGTCACAGTGTTTGATTGAAAGGCTTTGTGTATCTAATCGTTTCCTACGATGTTAAATTTCACGTAGGTAACGTGGTTAAAACCGAAAAACCGATTTGCTTCAGGATGCATTTTTTCCAGCCCTTTGAATCAGTTATCAGTTGATACTCTGATGCATTTGTTAAACATTAAGGAATAATCACGAACTGAAAATTATACAAATTATGTGCACTAATATTTCTGTCTCACTTAATTTAGTTAAGAATTAGTTTTCTAGGTGGTGTGGTTAATTGATTAAAAGTAAAGCACGCACTATGTGCTTAAGTGAGAAGGTTTTAGTCGAAGACTTTCTAAGAGGAACTGATTCCTATCAAAGTTACGTATGAATTTAATTTTTTACTGGATTTCGCAGAGCATACTTTAGCTACCTTCCTGAGGGGAGGGATACAGTCTTGTAGGACTTCCTGAGGGAAACTCTTTAGTATTTATATTACAGATAGAGAAAGTCACAAAAATTCTTGTGTAGATAAGCTACTCCCAAGATTCGAACCCAAATCTAACTGCTAGTATTCAATCATCTTATCCCCTCCGGCGTTGGGTGAAAAATAATTATAAGTACGTAATAAATAATAGTAAGTAAATAAGTATTAGTATTTTAATTACAGTTTTACGATTTTATTTCCTAAGAACTTTTACTATTATCTAGTTGTTCCGACACTTTTTATTTTAGTTTTTATTTTGATAAAATATGTTAATAAAGAAAATATATTTATTATACTCATTTTCCAAAACAATGTTTGGGTAAATAAGTACTTTGAACGCAATTTTATTTTGTAATAACATTACGTATTATCGAATACTTATTATAGTTATTCTTTCAAAATAATAGTTTTTAATACTACTCATTATTACCGATATTCACAGATATTAAGATTTTTTTTCCGGTGTCACCGGAGTTAGTAAATATTGCTTAGTAAAGTTTGGTCTTTTCGTAGCGTTTAATATATGTTTTCTGAGAATTAGCGGGAAGGGTTTGTTTTAATGTTTCCATTAAAAATTCAGAATTTTAAATCTTTTGTTTTATGTCGCACTGCAAATAATAGAAAGCTGAGAAAATGACATTCATGCCTTAATTTATATCTTTCCTTTCCAGTCTTCAAAGAAAGTAAAAAATGAAGTGCCGATTCGCTTAACTGATCTGGAATAACTGACACTATTCTAGGAATAACTGTAAGTAAGTTATATGCAGTTCTGAGAGAAATGTGCATGAAACTGGATGAAAACCTGAAGAATACGTCAGGTTCCATCGCAAAGATCCTATTGCAAGTAATGAGAAGATAACAAGATATATTTCATTCTAGAAAATCCTGTTGAATCTCTTTATGCACTTTCAATGAATTTTAATGCGTTAGAACTTGTTGAAATAAAATCTGAGCGAGAGTCATGCTATACCAAGATCAATTCCTGGACCTCTGTAAATATATTATTACGAATTCATGGAATTTGGAAAATGTATTATGCATCAATTTCAGTTTAATGGGGTTTCTTAAGGGTGAATGTCAATAAAAGCTACAGTACGGAAGTACTAATATGGGCAGAATAGCATTTCTTAGGCAAGGTCACTATGGGCAGTTCATTAAAGATAAATCAATGTCAATCCGTTAGTACCAATCATAAATTTTCATTTTTGAGCGGTATGTAATTCTAGAAAACAACTGCATTTTTCTAAATAAATTAATGTCATTACTTTTTTTAAAAAACTTCAACTAAGTCATTAGCTCAAAAATCGTTAATATTCTCAAAATGGGATTTAGAGTTCTTTCATTTATAAGATTTCTCCCGCCTTCTTCGCATGCCTTCGGGGTGTAGTGGTCAGCCCGCTTGGGGGTGTATTCCAGAGGTCCGTGTTTTAAGTTCCGGCGAAAGCGCTGCTCAGTTGTCTCTTCCCCTGCTTCAAAAATACCTAATCAATCTAGAAGTGGCACCCGAACTAAAAAAGGTGGTGGATGATGATTCTCCACCACCTGGATTTGGCGATTGGGCCCCCTAATCCCCAGTCGCCCTTTAAAAGGAGGAATATATAGGGTGTTTCTCCCGCCTTCTTCTCATGCCTTCGTGGTGTAGTGGTCAGCACGCTGGGCACGTATTCCAGAGGTTCGAGTCTCGGCGAAGACGTTGCTCATTTTTGACATCTTCTGCTTCGAAATAACCTAATATCTCTACACATTATATATTACGTATCATTTTCCAAATTGTTGCTAGCAAATATTATTACCCTTTATTATTTTTAGCGAAATTAAATAATAAAAATCTGCATGTATGTAATTATGTTCTTCATGTTGTGAAAAATCGATTGTAAGTACAACCATTCAGTTTGGAATAACGTAGTCCCTCCCCTAACATGTGCACCTGAAAGTTTGAAATTTTTAATTTCGAATTTCTGTTATTGTTTATTTCATATTTTGTAAAACGTTAATGATTTTTTAAGAGACTTTACGAGAGATAAGTGCCAAAAATGTTCGAAACAAAACACTTTTATCTCCAGTGTCTTATCTCCAGATTTTCGCCATTCGGAAAAATGTAAGACCTTTCAATTTTAATTAACAGACTCGGCATAATGAAAGCAATGTGCTACTGCGGGCGGAAACAAAATACTTTTAATTTCCACCGCCAGTGTGTTAACTTTTAACAAAGCCTAAGGTACTTTGAAAATTTAACTGGTGGTTATTGAGTAACAAACTAAGCGATTTTAAAGGAATAAACACAGTTATTAATAATATTTGCTCCTACCTTTTAATGTGATATTTAAATAAACATTTATGAAAATCATGAGATGTCTAATCAGAAATATTCAATATTTTTATGAAATTACACTAGCTAGACTCACTAAAATCATTACATAATTTTTCTTTCTTATGATAACTATTTCCGTCAGAACAGAAATAACGTAGGGAATATGAAAATACTTGCGGTAATCTCTAATACTCTATCGGGAATTCTAAAGATATGCTGTTTTAAGTAGTTTGAGATTTTGCTGTTGAATTTGATGTGGCGTAAGTGCGAAGAACGTGATATTTAATAAATAAAATTAACACGTAAAAGTTTTGTAAGCCGTGTTACTAGGCAAACTGAACATTGATATGATGAACTGAGGAATGTCTGAAAAAAAAATAGAAAACTGTATGCCAATACGTAACATTGCATCGTGAATTTTAAACATGTGCTTCTATAGTGCTTTTAAAAATTTTGTAATTTTGGTTTTGAATTGTATGTCTCATATTTCGAACATACGCATAATTACATACGCACTTCATACGCATAATTGTTTCCTGTTGAAGATAATCATTTACGATGCGAGCCCTGTGTGGTCTTGCGTTGTCATCCTGCAGCAGGAAAGCATCAACTATTGTCCCAGCATATGGGCGCACATAAGCATCAAGGATGTCATCTCTATAAACCTGAGCATTCACGGGTCCCCTCTGAAAGACATGGAGGTCTGTGCGTCCGCCCAAAGAGATACCACCCCAAACGCAGACACTGCCTCTTCCGTATGCATCTCTTTCACGGATGTTTGACGGATGATAACGGATTCCAGGTTCTCTCCATGTCAAATAACGCCTACTATCGCTTTCTAGACTAAACCTGGACTCATCCGTAAAGAGAATAGCCCTCCATTGATCAGGCGTCCAGTGGACCATTGCAAACGGTCTCTCCTATGGTGTGACGTGAGCGGCACGCAAATGGTTGGTCGCCTCGCGTACAGACGATTTTCGTGAAGCTTTCTACGCACAGTTGACATTGACACCAACCTTTCGGTGGCTGCAGCAAGGGAGGATCTAAGAAGAGTCGGAGTAGTGATTCTATTACTGCGTGCACATAATGTCAAATATCAGTCTTCCGCGCTCGTCGTAGCAGTTGGCCGTCTTTGGCTGAACGTCCTAGATGCCAAATCTGTGGTTTGAAATTGCCTCCAGAGTCTATGAACCACAGAAGAACTCACATTTAGCCATCTGGTCACTTCTGTTTGACTTTGTCCTGCCTCTAGTCTCCGAATGCCTTTCCATCGTTGTTCTGCAGGCAAATGATGCCTGGAGTTCTTTCTTTCGAATTGGCTATTTCAGATTTCTGATGTCATTATCACAGTGAAATATGTGGACTTGCTCTCAAACATGGACTTTTATGCCCCTCGCAGATGACGTATTCCGATTACAGCGCTACTAATTTGCATGTTGCAGTTGTGCTCAGCTACTCTTACTTGGCAACATATTCAAATTTTACATGGTTTTGCTTATTTTTGAGGGAGTTATAGCTATTTTTGTGATTTTTCCTTAATTTATGATAACCAGTGTATGATAATTTTTTCCCACAGTTAATCTACTAAATATACGTGAAATATTGGATAGAACTTGAGCTTTTATGACCATTTGTTTAGAAAGATGAAAATCATTAAAAACTGCATGCCATTAATGCTGATGCAATGAGAGAGAATTAGCTTATTTTTCTATCGAAATTTCTTATGTGGGTTCAATATCGCATCAGATTGAAAAATGTATGACTATGTATGGTATTTTTTGCATCGTTGTTAGAGAAGGGTTACAGCGGTATCATTCTCTCTGTTGTTAGATGCATTACTCTCAATCTAACGTAACTGGTATCGAGTACTTCCGCTAGTTCTGAATAAGTTTGGTACTGTTTTTGACAAAACAGGTTATGATTGTAGTTATGGTTACCAGAAAATAGCAGTGTTTACGAGGGCTATCTGAGCCCAATTAATAAGGGGCCATACGCTGTCACTGATAATATCCCCCTCATTATTTTTCCTTTTTTATTTAAATTTTCTGGAGGCAGTTTTATTTTACACTGAGAATTTGTGATAGTAATTTTTCAATCAATTCGCAGTAAAAAAACTTCATATTTTTTAGCAGGGTCTTGTTAATCCGCAAATCCATTAATAGTCCCTGGATAACCAGACGTTGACTGTAAATGTATGATAGTTATAGCGTAGCTCATTCTTAGAAAATAATCTAAGTGATTTCTATAAGAATTATAGCATTTGTTTTGGAAACGCCACACACGTAGTAAAAAGCAAAAAAATATTGACACATCAAAAACCTTGGGGGGAATTTTCATTTTCTGCCTTCTGCTCGTCCGTTTTAGCTGATGGTTGAGGATTTTAATGCATTAAGTCCAGCTTCCGGTCTTAAGGCTCCAGCAAAACAGCTGCATTCGATCTTAGCTAGGATAAGTCGATAGCGTTAAAACACTTCCGCATCAAACGGGCTGGCCATGAAAAGGGATATGACCTATTTTTGTAATTACATAGACGAAAAAGGAAGTGGAAGTAAAGGAAAAGAAATAAAAGAAAAGAAGAGGAACAAATATAAAAATGCACAGCTTTTAACAAGCCCTTAAAAGCGCTTTTTTAAAGTTTAGTATGGTTTATCAGTAGAGATTATCAATAGCGATGGCGTGGATGAAATAGTAAAACATTTTAAAGGATCCTAGATGAATAGATATTTATATTCTCATAATAATGTTATATGTCCTTAGGATATTTAGAAAGGGAAAAAATATGTAAGTTATTTTTTAAAAATATGTAATGTATGAATTAAGTGAATTTTTATTTCAATCAATCAGACTAAATTATAGAAAATATAATGTTCTTAAGAATTGTATTTATTATTTTTAATGGCTCAGTTTTTTAACCAAGATTAAATGTGAAGGACACATATATTATATTTTGGCGAATGGCAACAATCGAATGAAAAGTACAACAGCGTATTTATAGTGAACGAAGTAAATCAATGCAAAATCTCTTTTGTAGTGTAGGAACCTTTCCAGGCTAAAACGAAAGCTAGGGGCAAAATTCCAGACTGAGAGAATAAACAGGTTTCACTTACAATAAACTTTCAATTACGTTTCTGATTATCATGAAAGAAAAATAGAAATTTTACAAATATTTGCCGAAATACCGAGAAAAAGGAGAATTCTTCGGAAGTTTCAAAGGATTAATCCGCAGAACATAGACAAGATAGTAAAGATACAAGAGTCACGCATAAGTCAGACAAAGTAGTAAAGAAACGCAGACACGCATTTTGCAGTTTTCTCTCTACAAATGTCTGGTACACTTAAACGTTTTCGTGTGCTTATCCAAAGAAGAGTGCTGAATCATTAATTTTTGGCAAATTGGGCTCACGTTTCATATTTATATCTCCTGTGAGGGTAGTTATTTTTTTGGCTAGAACGAGCCATTTGCATACTTTAGTTTATTTAACTGAGAAGTAAATCTTTTACAGGAGGTGTGAGCCCAACTCATCAGCTTCTTTGCATCAAAGCCATATTCATAAGACTTAGTGCTGAGATAAAAATCCAGTCCTAAAAATCCAATCGTTTGCACATTATGGAAAATGTTTTCTATTTAAGTTTCCTCCCTAGCATTTCGAGATAAATTTTGGCATTTTGCATATGATAGTCTGCTACTGGTTTGCTTTGATTTTAATGCAGAATGGAAAATTTGTTTTTGAAATGGTTTCTAAAATTCATAGATGGCCTCGACTATTACATTATTGCACCTTCCGACGAAAGTATTATCCACAAATTGTAAAGTGGTGTAAAAATCGAAGTTATTATGTTTAAAAAAATGTATTTTAATAAATTAAATTTGAAGAGTAAAAGAGTCTATCTGAAAATAAAAATGAAGAAATGGCCGCAAAACCGCATTTTAAGGCAGTTTGAAGACTCTGATCCTGAAAAAAAATCTACTGATCACTCGACGAGGCATGCGTATTGAAGTGACAATAATTTAAACAAAGGAACAGTTTTCTATTACTCAACTGACGAACATGACCGTACGAAAAGACTTCATGAATATTCAGAAAATTTTCCAACGGATTCATGATAATTGCAAGAATTTATTAAAAGGTTAAATTAAAACTATACTAAAACTCTCAATGAATGCTAAAATTGATTCGCTGTATTATCAGCAGAAATGCTGCAAACCAATGTTTGAAGAATAAATTCCAGAATTTGTGGAATAGACATTCATAAAGTTGAGCTTCATGCGGGCATAGCCTTTAGCCATACATGTAAATCAGTTGCAGCTTATTTACGAAAGAAGGAAGCAGAAAGAGGAATAAAATGTTATCTCATTTAATCACACGCCTGTGAACATCACCTGATGCTTCTCCTAGGGACATTTGCGCAATTGGTTTGTTAAAACGAACCGCAGAAAAATGACACCAAAGATTACTGAACGGACTTTTGAAAACAACACAAGAGGAATTACCAGACAGATGTATATTGCCGCAGGAAATACGCCTCTTATGCTTAAAAGTTAATTATCGAAATCATATGCGTGAAGGACGAACAACATTCTGTACATTGCGTCTGATTATCAATCGACTTCATTTATCAGATTCTGTGAATCATAATTCTCCTACATGGGCGTAATCGTCCGCTGCTTAGGAGACTTAACAAGACATTACTATTTCAACATTCACACAACGCCTTACGTTTAGAATTTGCATAGGCAGCGTTTCGTTGCTAGGTAACCATGCTACTTTACCCAGAATTCAAATTAAATGTTTAAACTCAAGGTATTTTAAGGTAACTCAGGTAATTTTATGGTAACTAAGTAACTCAAGGTAAAGATTAATTTCTTATTTGCCTGTGGCTGGAGTAAAATGCAGCTTAATGCCAACAAACTAATGCGTCAAGGTATTCTCTGTTACTGTGTGTAATTCATAAGGGATACAAAAGGGAATATTAGGTTTAAGTAAATAATGAAAATTCAATTTAGCCGATACTTAACATTGAAGTGACCTGTAAAATTTAGTACAGACTTGTTTATTTCTCTTATGTGTATAATGTACAACTTAATTATCATTATAAATTGGATTATAAAAACTGCATATATATCCATAACAAATTTTGAATAAAAGAATATAAAAGCTGAATTTACTGATCTAGAAAAGCACTGGCAAATATGTAACACAAAAGCACAGGCGTTGGGAAAAATACCAAACGGAAAGAATTTGGAATAAATTTTCGATTAAACAACTAGAACATATTTTCCAGATCTTAGTGTCTTTAGCGTACCTATCGAGTTCATTTTAAGAGACAGTTTAAATGGAAAGTATTTGGGGATTACTTTCTCATCTGCCTTTCTGGTGGTTATTCATTGGTTTCGGAAAAATGCCACTCCCATGCAAATCGTTAAGTACATACCAGTTTGTAATGGATTAAATGTACACAGAACAGATGAAAATTAGATGAAATCAATTTTTGATTTCCAAAACCACTTTACAGTTCTGAAAGATTTCACACAAAAGTATTCGTGCTGCTTTTCGTAATCTGACAGAGCACAATCAGTAGTTACCACATCAAATTACTAGGAATGTTAAAGGAAGGTTATTCTAATTCACTAATGCACTTTCTGGTCTGATATAGCTTTCTTGTCCGCCGGAAAATTTAAGTTATTGGAAATTTCTCGAAATTTCAAGAAGGCATACACAGTTACAGCTACATAAAGCCGTCTGGATACAGGTACAGTTACATAGGGAAAGGACCAGTTACAGTTATAGCACGATCAGACCAAAATGTCAACAAATGGTCTTGAGGCTAAAACCATCAACACTTTGACGTTATCTCCCCAAACTAGTGAGATAGCGTTTTAACTCAATGTTAAACGGATTTACCCTTGTAACTTTATTTTTCCGAAGATACTTTTCAGCTTGAGAATTTTCATGTTACATTATACAACAGATACACAATTTACGTATAATTGCACTAAAATTATATACATACATAAACATTCCTAACAATGTTTTTCGATTCTATACGCTGTAAAAAGTTTCAAGAGGTTCAGTAAAATCCCCTAAAACATGCTCAAATAAGCATGTAGAATTTATGTTTACAAACTCGTTATCTTATTAGTTTCCTTTCCTGTCATTTCAACGTCTACTGGATTCCACCAGGATGTAAATTATTTAATGTGTTTAAGCGTACAGGTCTTGAGTGCGATAGACAGTTTGTGGCAATTATTGCTCACCATTTCTCTGCTGTTTCTGATGGCGCATGAATTTGATTTGGATTTAGCCTTGCTTATCATTAATTGTTTAAGGACGTTGAGGCTTTGAGAGCCTGAATCAAAGCTTGTACGCGCGCTTTGTGTTGTAATTACTAGGTAGTTTGTTTTTTGTTATTAAGCAAGTTGTCTAATTATTAGGCTGAAGAAATAATCAAAGATTGAAATAAGCAATCAAATATTCTTCTCTCTCGGAATTACATTATTTAGAGGTTAAGACTGGTATGTAAATCAGATGACTGTTTTCGTGGATTCGGAGATTAACATTCGAAGTTATTTAAAGTTCGTATACACGTATTTATGTGCAAAAGAAGTGAAATCCATGAAATAAATAACAGATTAAAGTAAAATGAGATAATATTAATTTACTTCATTGACACGTGTAACATTCCCTTTACGTTTGCAAGAAAGCTACTGTGTGGACTTTATAGAATTTATTCTGGAGTAAATATTTATCCATCGCATGCGCGAATGATTTTATCAACACGTGTATGCACTTAAGTATTACAAAGGAATTCTCTTCATACATGAAATGAAATTTAGTAAGGCGTATTATTGATTAAAAAATAGCTGTAGAGATCAGCTATGCATTTAAACCAAACGTTTACTATTACCTTCAATATTACTTTTCAGTTACGAACAATATCGTCTAAATTCATAAGACAGAAACTGCATAATAGACGCAGTGTAATACTGTTATAATAAGTCATAAGTTAGAAATCGTATAGCATATACACTGCCTAATATTGTTATAGTATAGAACTGATACCTGTATACGACCGATACTGGTTATCGGCATGTGCTCGCTGTACAAATGTTACTGATAACTACTATACTACTATTCGATGAGAGGAATGATTCTCAAGTATTACCTAACGCAAAGTAGTCACAGATATAGGATCGGCACTACGTTAAGTCGACACCGGTATTCCACCAACATAGCTTAGTTATGTATGGATACACAGGCGGCGATTTGGCGTAGAACTAACATGGCGAATGACAAACGCCGATAAAATAGTGTCACACGCATAGCATACACAGTTACACATTCCGTAGGCTAATGATGTACTATAGTATATGATCTACCACTTATATTTATTTATGAGATGGTGAACCATGCCAAATAAATTGATTTACGCAGAGTAGTCGATTTAACATTTCGAACTCATGAACTGGAAACATATTTTGCCATCGTCGAACGAAGAGATACCTCAGCAATATTACACATATTCCAGTGGAAAGTAATACGTGGCTCAGTTATCATAAGCGCTAAATAGTCTTCTTATAAGAGGCTGGTCAATCAGATAAGATCACCAAAACATAAACCATAATATCATTATGTTGCGCAGAATTTACACCTTGGAGACTGGATTGTAATCTACATCAGCATAGGATCAACAAGGCTAAGACGTCACATGCATAAGACTGAAACTGTATAGAGTCAACTCCGGCATACCATGGTCAAGCAAGATCGATTTAATTCGTGATCGACATTGGCATAAGATCGATACGTCGTACGATAGGCATAGCTAAGGATTTTTCACCTCCGATAGCATGCTTTCCTGGTGTAATAGGAGGCACATCTAAGTAACATTCAGACGGGATTCTAATTCAGGAGGTCCAGAGTTGGAATCCCGAGGAAGACATTCAATAATTTTCATGTTTCCTCTTTCTATAAACCTAAATATTCTACAAAAAAGAACACAGACATAGGATAGACAGAAGGCATAAGATAGACACTGCATAGATTTGACACTCGCATATCAATGACTTGAAGTAAAATCGAAACAGTATAGACATGAAGTCGGACAGACACAGATACACAATTGCTATTGGCATAGACAAGATAGATTTATAATTAACAAGAGAATTTGACAAAAATATGGAGAAGAAAGATAAAGAATTTGATTAAAATACTTTTTAGGAGAAGGACTTCATATAATTGCCAGATGAAAAGTACAGACACAGGTTTCTGACTTATGATATCGACCATGCACAGCTTAAGAGGCTATGAATCCATATGCACCGTCGATTCTCCGTCTCGTTCTCACAATATTTATTACTACTGACCACCCTGTCAAAAGCTAAAGTAAAAACGGTGTTTCTAGAGCCACCTAATGCGAGTGGTAGATTTGCTGATTTATTCCTGGAAGGTGTCAGTGTCACTACGTAATGGAAAAGGAAATAAATGACTGTAGATGCTTCTAGAAGGACTTTACTAACTTAATGATTTAAGAGCTTTCAAGTTGCGGTCACGAAAGATTGTTATTACAGCCGATATGAAAGTTGTATACACTTTTATTGCCTTCATAAATCGCTCCTTTATCACCAATGCTGATCAGAGAGGTAAATGGTCTTATTGGATCTTCTAAGAAAGAGCAAGCTTCCTAAAGCAATCCTTTTTTAACATTTTCGTGTCAAAATGTTTTTCTGCTTATCGGATGAAAGACCACAGCTGGTAACTATTCACGTACTTTGGGTTATTCGATAGTTGCTTCTTTCTCATGTTAATGTAATACTTGAAAGTTTTCATTTTTATCATGAATAATATTAATTATTTCGTAATAGTAAGGATTAATTTTATGGTTTTACAACGTCTTTAAATACTTAACCGAATGTTTCAAATTACAATGAGGAAAGTGTAGCCTTAGATTCAAAACTTACACACATGCGCCATTATATGTGTTTGACTATATCACACAAAAATTAAAATTCAAAATGATTGTGTACTAATTAACTTGGTATACAAACAAAAGGAGATAGCATGTATTTCACAGTTTAAAGTTAATTGAAATTATTCTTAAATATGCAAATATAAGGAAAGGAAATTTATCTTGCAATTACCATGTGTTATTCGGTCATTGAATCGTTTCACAATACTTTCTGAAAGAACTACTTATTTTTCTTTGTGCCTTGTGGAAATATTCTATATATGAGTAAAATATACAAGTAATTAACGTTTTATGAACTCCACTAAAATTACAAAACATAGGGAACATCTTCTAACCAAGAGTTTATTTGTCGTCCTCTGAGGTGAGCGCAAAATTTCTCTCAACGGTAAAACTCTTTTAGAATTAATAGAACGTCGAGCTGCAGAGTACTCGTGACACTTCTATCTACTAGTTGAGTGTTCATAAGACTTAATTACTAGAGATATTTCGTAATTCTGGCTGCAGTTTGAGTGCCTAATTCTGGGTGCAATTTGAGTGCTTTATATTTCAGAAAGTGAAAACACATCGCATAATTCAGAGCACTTTCATTCAGCACGCTTTCGGAACTTACAAAATGGAAAAGAAGTGAATTAATAAATACCGCTCCTTGGAATTTCATCTATTATTCTGGTTGGAGTGTCATTTTAAACAACAATGGCGTCAGCGTGGAAACATATTGCAATAATGTTTAGCTGCTGTCCTCATTATTTTTTATAAGCTTTCAGTTAGCTCATTTCAAAACACTATGATTCTTTTTAAACTATTCCTTGATAAGTTACCCAGTTCAGATTTTGTACACATTTAGAATGGCAGTGCACTAAAGTGGAAAGAACGCTTTCATAAATCTGTTTCATATTTTTTTATTTAATGATGAAACAGGTTTTCGGACATACCTTACTTTAATGAGTAACATAAAATTCTCAAAATTTTATTATTTGCATTATCACATAAGGAAGAAAATATCTTTTACATAAAATTTATGTGAAACTGCAATGTAATTTCTGAACATGTTTTCTATAAAAGCTTTGTTTCTTTGAAAACTTGACGTGGAAATTTGTTGAAAATCAAAGGTTGATTATACATTTTTGAAATATGTATTTCAGTAATTTTATTCATAACTTGTCACTGAGAATAAAAAGATGAAAATAAAAATATAATAATGAAGAAGCAAAAAATTTTAAAAACAAAATTCCATTTAAATTCATGGAATAATTAATGAACTAAAAGGATAAATATTTATCACAGATTTCAATGGACACGTGCGACTGAATAATTCTCCTTAGAAAATTTATAAGGTCAAAGGAGCGTTAGCTCAGAAGGGCTATTAATTTCGTTTTGGCATTTTGCGTCGATACACTGTAAATGTCCGTAACAGTTTTCAAACTGTTGCCACCAAATATTATTGCCCTATGTTTTATTTAAAGAAATTAAATAATGAGGAATCTGCATAAATGTATGTATGTATGTATGTATGTTTCTCGCATTATGATATAACAACGTTACCTAAAACCATCAAATTTTGAATAACGTAATCCTCCTCCGAATATGGGCATTTGGAGTTTGGAATTTGTTTTATTATCGATTTCATGTTTTCTAACACGTTAACAAATCTTCCAAAACTTAAGACAGCCAGAGATATAGAATAGGTAAAGAAAATTATTAAGTTAAATAAACTTGATAATATAGTATGGCAGGACACAATATAAACATACAAAAGAATATAATCTCTTAAATATACAATAGGTAAACAAAATTATTAAACTAAATCAAATTGACATAATACGGTAAGATAGTATATAGTCATGTAAAAAAATGTGTATCGACGACGAAACGTCTCGAAGGCAGAAAAGTCTCTACTGCAAAACGGCCGCGTCGAAATGGCCACGGCGGATAGTCCCATCATTCCCGAAACAGTATGTACTACATTTTTCGGTATTCGTCTAGAGTCTTTACTCGATTTAGAAGTAAGAACTGACGGTTTTTGTTTCCTTTACGATTACGCTGCTTATTTTGCCCTTAGAAATTTTAATACCATGCATTTTGCAACGTTTTTGAATTACCGGAATATGAATATTTGACTTCGGAAAGCACAGAAGTGTATTCTGCAATCCACAGCTTATTTACGAGCGATCTTTTGAAAGAAGAATAAACTTAAAAGTAGCAACGTATATTTCGCACTTTGAACAATAAGCTGCAGTCCGAAATTTGTATTCCAAAATATTTGCCTTTTGTAATATGCTTTATAGAAATCGTTCTAAAAGTGTGTAAACGCTCTTTATATCTGTGAAAAATCGTTTCAATATTAAACAAATCTAGACCAGATTTTGAAAAATCACTTCATTGAAGTTTACATTCCTGCACGATAAATGTGTGTGCAAAATCTTTGTTCGATAGTTCATCAAAGAATAATTTAAAAATGGGGAGCAAAGTTTTGTCCGCAGTGACAAACACCATAAGCGAGTTGAAGTTTGTATAAACATAGTCATTTTCAAGAAATTCTAGAAAGCCGATTAGGGAATATTTTTATCATTCTTGTTTAAAAACTAGTTGAAGACGGTTTTTCATAACTTTTGAAAATTTAAAGTCCCCACAGTAAATTCATTTTTATATGTTAGAATAAATAGAAAAATGTCATTTGCTTTGAAAAAAACGAAGAAAAGCAACTTTAAATTAAATGCTGAGAAAATTATATATTAATTCATAAAATGGAAAACGTTAAAAGTGTCGAGGTAAATTTTTATTACAAATAGTTTAAAACGCTTGCTTCTGAGATTAATAAAATAAATAGTAAAATTTATACCAAAGAAAACAAAATAATAGCAAGAATTACTAATACCATATTTTCCCTTATGTGTCATATGAAAGCATATTCTTTTAATGTAGAAAATCGTCTAATGAATCATTCCTGCCTGAAAAGAAGTTGAAGGATTTATTTTATATTTTGTGATAATTTTGAATTCTTTATCACTTACACATTTTTAGGATGTTGAAGTTTTAAAATAATAGACGTCAAATAGTCGAAAATTCAAATGATATTTCAATTCGCCAAAAAATCAGAAATTACGTTAAAATTTCATGCAGATCTTATTTAAAAGACTTTTTGCCCTCTATTCCATGATGAAAGTAGTAAAATTCTATGAGTTTTAGTTCTTTCGTTAAATGAAACTTTGGGAGAAAAATTATTAAATTAAAAAAAAAGGAATCTAAATTGAGTTTTGAAAAAACGAATGCTTTACTACAGTGTTTTAGTATCCACAGACAGTGTGTGTTAAAACACTGAACTTGATAGCTTATCCAATCGTAATTTTAAAAATCGATGTAAACGTTCGACTATAACGAGTAAACTAAATAACAGCTTAAAATAAAATTTAAACCTACTTCTTAAAATAAGGAAAGAAATAAAAAATCATACGATTTTATAAACTTCATTAGTTTGTGTACTTTACAATTTAACCGGTTGTCTTTAAGCATTCCATAGTATGCCTAGAAAATGGTTTAAATGTCGTATTAAGTATTACATATAAAAATGTTTCTTACTTTGACGTCCAGGTTTCGGCATTTTATACATCAACCAGGCATTTCATGCATTTCCTACCATATACACATTTTAATATTTCAGTGTTTTTCATTGTTGATGATAAAATATATTCAGAAAAATCGCAGGTGAAGTTAGCATATTTTTATGATAATTTCGATAAAGTAATGCAGAAACGTAAATATCGTGGAATAAAAATTTCTGCGAATACTATAGAATTTAAAATTAGATAGATCGTCTGCTGCTATGAAATTTATTTTGCTTTTAAAAGTCTCATTTAAATAAATGGTAAATCGAAAGACGTATTTTTGCCAATTTCGAAGCGAAATATCCTTTTGCATTGTAAATAAATAAAAGAAATTTGAAAGTTTTTCAGACTTTACATAAAGACCAAAGGGGTGTGTTTTTAACTTTTTCTATGTTACCTTTATTTATTAAATGTCATGGTCTTCGCGGTTAAAACATAAAATTTAATTCAACAGCGATACCGCAAGATAATTTTAAAATGAGCATATCTTTAGAATTTCCGATACACAATCTCGGCCCCTGGAGATGAAAATGTTTTTTTTTTACGTACAGTGTTGCCATTGCTCGCTTTGAAACCGTTGACTTTGTTAATCCAAAATTCGTTAAAGAGCTAAAAATATTAAATCGATAGTAAAACAAAGTCCAGATTCCTAATGAGGACTTCCAGATGCCTATACTCGGTGGAAGATTACGTTATTCAGAATTTGATGGCTCTAGGTACCATCGTTTTATCACAATATGAGAAACATACATATATTTATGCAGATTCTTCATTACTTAATTTCTTTAACAGGGCGATAATATTTGGTGGCAATAGTCTGAAAAGCGAATCGACGCAAAATGCCAAAACGAAATTAATAACCCTTCTGAGCTAATGCGCTCCTTTGGACGAATTATAATTATAAATTCATTACAAACTCATTATAATTATATTACATTATAAACTGCATGAAGATAAAATCTCTAAAAGCAAAATTAGCAATATTAATTTATCGGAAATAGTAAAGCCATCAGTCGTCAGTTTGTAGGGATATAATATTAATTCTAATATTTCCAAAGTTAAACTGGTTTTAACAGCAAATTCCAGTGACGCAGAAATAAGATAAAAAGCGTTTACATAACAAATCTCTACAACGAAATAAATCAAATTAAATAACAAAGATTTACAGCTTATAAACTCTAACATCAAGAGTTCTGACCGTTTTATTTTCGCTTGGCATATATGGCTGAATGAGGAAGGTGGTGTAGAACTCTGTATGAAAAACAAGAGATAGAAGAAATAAATTACAATACGTGTTTAACAATCAAATTATCTAAATAACTGCTAGAATAAAACGTCTATTATTAAATAACGAAAACGCTTTATGTATGTATGTTCCTCGCACTGTGGAAAAATGGCACCTAGAGCCATCCAGTGTTAAATATGCATATGGACCGTAAAGACGTATGCACTTAAGAGCTGGAATTGTTTTCATTTACTTCATACTTTGTGAGAATTTAAGAAATTTTCTTTAACAAACTAAACTCTTTGGAAATGATGTGTTGCCATTCGAAAAAAGCGTAAAATATTTATGCTGTGTATTTAATCCAAAACTCACTTAAAAGAAATGTTCTGCTACTGAATTCAGCTACGAATTATCTTTCACGAAAGTCTATGGTGTTCAATTTTTCTTTCAAATTTAATCTGTTTGTTAACGATTGAAAAAAAAATCTAAGAGATTTAAAGGCAATAAACACCGTTCTTCATCCTTGTTATTACTAACTGGATCTTTGAAATTACACTAGGTGAACTAATTAAAATCATTATATATACATATTTCGTTTTTCATAGTAACTAATTTATGCGGCTGGCCGCGCAAGCGGTTGGTTTTATATAATATATATGAAATTATATATAATATATACAACTGGTTATATATAATATATATGAGAAAAACATTCTAAAACTTGATTTTCACAATTTTAAGAAAGTTTTAGTAAGTTGTTTACTGAAACGTTCATTAAATTTCTTTAAATTGCTTGTACAATATGAAATTTAAAATACTAAAACAAGGAAAAAACTGTTAAAATAAACTTACTGTACTATGGGAAAAGTTTCGCATAGCATATTTATAGAAGTTCCACTTTTTTATTCTAGTGTCTTTCAAAGAGTAATATGTCACCAGAAAAATTACACCGGACACTACCGTTTCATTCTTTGAAAAAATGAAAACTGCTACAGATATCATAGTAATAACATATCAGCATTGTCTCACAAAGTCTTCTAATATTACATCTAGGGATTGGTATGCATTTGCTCTTCCAAGAAGAAATATTACATTGAAAGGCAAACTTACCATGACACTGAAACGTAGCTAAAGAAGAATGGAAGAAATATCCCTGGATATTTTGCCAAAAGTCCTTAAGTTAATTCTAAGTTATCATGGATAGAACGACGCAGACGTCCAGCAAAAAGGACACCAGAATGAGCTTTTGAATAATACGGCTTTACAATTTAAACATAAAGTCTAGAAATCTTTAAAGAATGTTCTAACGCTCTTTAATAGAGGAAAAGTTATTGTCCTTCCCTGTTTTTTTTACTTTATTTTATATACAATGTATACCTTTTGAAGGCTACCGGATAATTAGTGAAGTTGTTTACCTTGGAAAAATCATTACAAGAAATTTCTATTTAGTGAAATTGGTGTTTATCCTATGAAATGTAAATGAGTTAGTTTTCTTTATAAATCCATACACGAAGTAACCTTTCCCTTACTCAGATAGCAGTAACATAGTTTGTTGCATTCAGATAAGTAAACAAATAAACGTTCCGTGGTATTATCAAGTTTAGTTGTAGAGCATGCAATATCTGGACCATTAAGTAGATCTAAAAATTCCGAAGTTTGTTAATTTTTATTTTGCTGTTGCTTCGTTTTTGCATGTATGCCTTCCAAAATATTATTATAAATTTTGAAAACGAAATATTTATTCTAAATTTCTTGCTAATTCTAAAAGTTTTTTTTTTTAAATTTTATTACTAGTCTCAATACCGTCCAACGAATTTCTGTTTCTTAGCTTGTAATAAAAGTACGGTTATTTCAATAACAAACGAATCGCAAGAATTTTAGAGCTTGCTTTTACGAGGTTTTAACTATCCAGTGTAATTAAAAATAAAAAATATAATTAAATTTGAAAGAAAGTAAGAAAAAATAGTAAGAAAAATATAATTAAATTTTGACAGACTAAATATCAATACTGAGCAACATTATGAAGTACCAGAAAAATTATTTATTTACTAATAAAGTATACTAAAATTTGGACCTTCGAAGAATTCATAAGACTTTTGCCCAGGTAACAAATTAAAATCTGGAGCACCAGACTGTGGTTTTATTCTATTGTTATTTCTTTTTTATATATGAAGTAAATGAAAAAATCCAGTTCAGCATTTATAAGAAAGTCAACATACTGCAGGATTTAAGTTTTTTTTATTCCATACTTGAAAGAAAGCTCTCTCGCTTGCTTGAAGAGTAAACAAAGGTTATACAAAAACCTTTCTTTACTCTTCAACACATTTCTCCTGTCAACAATGATGTTTTTGTCTCTAATGTTTATCGAGCTTAGAAAACAAGGTTCGTTTCTTTGTTACGTTTCTGTGAGATGTACCAGGCATTGAGGATTACGATACTATGTAAACATTTTGGAAACACTCTGCTTTGCATTAAACAGCTATGGATCAAACGACAACCGTTCTTTTGTCAACTGGCCTGTCTTTAACACCATATTTCAACAGTCATTCGTTTCAGTAAAGGAATACGCAATTTTATGACAGGAAATAAAAGAAAGAATTATTTCAAGTTATAATCCTGTATGTTGAATTTTTTATGAAACGGCTTATGTGCAAGAAGAAATCAGAAACTATATCGGCATGGTGCATGGTATCACAGATGGATTTTTCTTGCCATTTTACTTCTTTCCTGCTTACTTATTAACTTAAAAGCTTTTAGTACTGTACGAAGTTTTGAAATGCTTTCTTGGAAAATCTTATACAGAAAATATAACAGACATTCTACAGGACCACACAGATAAGCTAAAGGAGAAATAACTTTAAGTTTTGCTCGCTAACCTGCATTAAGAACCATTGAATTACAGGTAATTCTTAACTTAAGACTAATTGTTTACACGCTAAATAAGGACTAAGATAAAAAATTGTCGCATTTAATTTCACTTCTAATATATAGAAACATACACTAGTTTCGTAAGTCTTATTGTGTATACGTTGAAATGTAGATCACTTCTAGTATCACTGTGTATTTAAATTGAGATACAAAAATCACATGTAGTACATAATGCAAATTGTCTTGCTATTTTAAGTAGCAGGTTGTTCTGGAGACATAAGATATCTACAAACAGACGTGATTTATATTTTACATCTCTATGCTTATTTTACTAATATATCTCAAGGATATTCTACTACTTCCTTCAAAAAATACGAAATGGAAAGTAGAAATCAGGTATCAGTGTAAACGGTGATTAGGAGAAAGCTGCATCAGCAAAATCTGGAAGGTTAAGATGGACGAGGCATCTTGTAACAAATTAGCTTAGTTGAAGTAAAATGTATGCTAGATATAGACATTAAGAAGGAGTATGTAGATGAATTAGTGGACCAAGAAGAGGGAGCACTGCCTAGTAAGAGTCTGATTAATTTAATTTACAAAATGAATAGAGTTTGGTTTATTAGATTATGGCAAATCACAGCAAGGGATATCTGCTTAAAGGGAAGGAAGCATTCGTAGAGGACTTTTTAAAAGTCACCAAAATAAAATAGTTGTAGAAGAAAAGAGAAATAGTGAGTAAAACCAAGTCATGTAAAGAATTTATTATAAAGTACTTACGTAAAACATTTAAAATTAAGTCAAAGAATTCAGTTGTTTGAGAATACCTT
Source organism: Stegodyphus mimosarum (assembly GCA_000611955.2). Taxonomy (NCBI): domain Eukaryota; kingdom Metazoa; phylum Arthropoda; class Arachnida; order Araneae; family Eresidae; genus Stegodyphus; species Stegodyphus mimosarum. The sequence goes on from KK112606.1 coordinate 100,260, forward strand.
GTTTTTCATTAACGAAACTCTTCATATGCTTTTGTAATTATGGTCATGTCAGCAAAATTAACGAAATAATATCGTTAATTTTTAATGTCTGATTGTATGATAAAACATTTAAGAAGCGAAATTCTAATTGGAATTTGCAACAGTTTCTTATGTCCATTTTAATTTAGTTATTTCCTCTTTTCACCCTAAAAATAAGAAGTTTTCTAATTGGAAATCGTTCCAACCTGCGGCATTTCGAAATTAATCCATACCATATGACTGGCCCACGCTAATGGAGCTGGAACTTACATAAGGCCGGTAATGATTTCAGAAACATAACATTAACCAACGCAAGTAAAGCTAACCCCAAAAAAGTACCCTAGACCAACCCATTCTGCAATGCAAAATCATTCTGAACGGGGATTTTATCTGATATACTTCACATTTGATCTGTGCTTCTATATCTGTCTGGGTTACTAATGCTGCTCTTAATACTGCAACGTTAAAAAATAAAAACTCTTTGCCAAAGAAACTGAAGAAATATTAGACGGACATTACTTCAATTATATCTTTATGAATCTCAATGCCAACAATTTCTAAAATATTACATGTATGCATATATTCATACGAACGTGAATATAAATATATAAATTGTTTTACTTATGAGACGTAAATTTATACATTCTTAAACCCAATTTATGATAAGCAAAAATTTAGTTTAGGAGAGTGTTAACCGCAGATGTCAAGAATAACGTAAGACAGTAGCTTAAGTCAGGATCGACTTACTACGGGAACGCTGCATGGGCGCTTAGTCGAAAGCCGCTTGTGTAGCTAACGAAACTTCACTGCTTCATATATAATTTTGTGGACAAACGGCTTTTACAGGTTCCAGTATAGCAGCGGCTCGGAAACTGGTATGCGTAGATCTCGTCAGGGATACGTGAAAAAGTTAACAGTAATGGCGGAAAAGAACGAAGTATTATTAAAATTATGGATAAAAAAATAAAATGTTCAGAAAGTCAAAATTTGTGACTGAATAACAGGGAAAGTAATTGTGAGGGATTCCAGTGTGACTGTCACTGTCCAAAGTGAGCTCGAAAGCAATTCTAAATAATGCAATATAAAATTCATTTGCAGTAACCCCTTCGAAATACGTAAATGATTTATACCATACATCTATACGTACTTGAATTTTAATCGAGTATGTAAGTTGACTTCATAATAAAATGCAATATATATAAATGTTTGTGTGCGTGTGTCTGTAAAATAAAAAATATATATATGTAACTATAATTTATACGTTAAATTAGGAATACCCCTTAATTCTTTTTAATTTGGGTACTTCCCCTCTCTACTCTTAAAACAATAATAATGTTTTTAAATATGTCTTTCAAAATTAATACGGCCATGCACCCGCTGAATTCTCAAATAATCAGATCCAAAGAAATCTCAATCAATCGGACTAAATAAATTTTTATTATACTTCTATATACCACTGCTACCTACATTTCGTTTTCCCATACTTTGCTTGCTGTTAGCAAACGTGCTCCCCAGCTCTCCGCTTTGATCATTGTTAAGATGTAAATTGCTATATAGGAAAATTGTGGAGTGCATAGCAGACTCATAATAATGATGCATAATGGAAAAGAATATTTATCCTAAGAATTAAGTTATCAAGGAATAAAATTATGTGTACAAATCGTGGCTACGTCTATCTCTAAATGTCATCCTTCTAACTAAGCAGTAAAGCCTCTCTAAGTTATTGCATCGTAAAAAACCTTCGCGAGTTCATTGCAGCTATTTTCCAAATCCTCCCATTACACATACACACACGCACACATACATACCTAAAAAAAGTTTAGAAATTTCAGAGATAATAATTATTATGAGCTAGTTTAGATTAAATAATTATTTTCTTTTGATTACGTACATACATATTATTTACAAAATATTAATTTTTAATTTTCTGTGCTAATACTTTTTGAATCAAGAGGAACTGTTTATGGAGTCCTTATTTCTAACTTGTAGGTCTTAGTTTGAAATCTATGGCTTCTATGCACTTGAGTAACAGTACATTTACTTAAGTCTTATAATACTTCCTAATATATTTATTTCGTTAGCGCGAACAATTACCATACTAGTTTGATAAATAAAGGTGTTTCTAATTCCATATATTTTGTAAATTTTTAAAGAATGTGATTAAATTTTTTATTATTTATTTTATTTGCCAAATGCAAAGGATATTAAAGAAAACGTTTATTCTTGTGTGGAACGCGATTTGAATATAAATCAAGAGATGAAGATTACATTCTTTTAAATATATAAGTAAGTAGTTTTGCAGATTTCACTCAGAAATGTTACTCACACTTCTTTTTATAAATTTTTATAACTAAATATTAAATTTACTTTGATTCTGGTAATCTTACTGCTACTTCACAACACACAAATAAAGGTGGATTAAACGTGCATGTATCCCTAAATATAAAAATACACTAGAAAAATAAATGGATGGAAAGAATGAATGCATGAATGCTGGAAAATCATGAGAAGAAAAAGAAATAGTAGAAAAAATTATACTTATTTTTAATTCAAAAGTGTTGGAGATATTGATATTTAATTAAAAGTGTGCTTTCATTCAAAATGAAATTAGATCATTCATATATAATTTTCACGGTAGTGTATGTGACCTTAGGATTTTTATTATTAAATATAAACATATTTACATGTTGCACTTTTAGAATAGTTGATGTCAAATTTTGAATGGTTGGTGTCAAAAATATTTTTATGTATGGGAAAATATGCCTTATATTGTTAGATATTTAACTGAACCTAACATTTTTCATGTTTTTAAATACTCATGAGATGCAATAAAACTGATTGTTTACTCAGGAAATGCAAGAATAATTTCAGTATTATTACCTTTAAAGTGTTTCAGTTAAAGATATATGTTTAAAATGCATTTATTCTTTGGTATCGTGTTTTGTAAACTTGAATTTGAAATAAACTTGAGTTTGAAATGTAATATGTATTCTGCTTTTTATAAGGGCTGAAAAATGTTCTCACACTGGAAAATATTTTAGAGTACATTAAAAAATTAAATAATAATCTTAAAAACATTTTCTCATAATTAAATCATAATTTCTTTTAATACTTATTAGAATTTATTTAAAGGCATCTTCAAAAATAAATTCTTGTACTGATCTGGAGCTTTCATAAGTAATGTTTCATATAAAATTTAGGCTTCTAGTGTTCAGTTTGTTGTTTATTAATTAGTGTATTTAAAATATTCCTCGTTTTCCTAGACTCTCTAATGGTACTTTTATTGCATATATAATATTTTAGAATAATGTTGCGTGCGTACGGGTTCGTTATGGATTGAATGCACAAGTCGTAAAAAGTTAACAAAAAATTTATTCTTTCCACAAGAAATAAATCAAAATGCTGAAATATTTCTGCAGAGATATTCGCACAATATCACAATATCTCAAACGTTTAGCAAAAACTCAGTTCAAAACAAATAAAAGAATTCTATCTCACAGCGAAATCGCTACAATCAATAACAGCATAAGTAAACAAACAGCAGTTCGCTTTTTACAGGTACAACTACAACAACAACGACTGAGATGAGGTGTTGAAAGTCGGCTTTTATAAGATTTTTAATTATCAGTAGAACAATCTCGATTTCTCTAGATTTTTCTGGATGGCAACAGTAATTACGAGATATTTATTTATTAAATATTAAATGCATGCACTCTTTTATTTTTACTTTTCTTTTTTTTTCCGACGTAGCTTTCTCTTCAAAGATCGTCTGCGTTGCACAGTAAACGTAAAGCAATTTTAATTACAATTCTAAATAAGTAGCCATATGAATATTAAATCCGTAACAATAATTTACATTTACAGTAGTAATTTGTTATCTTGGTCTATCGAAATTTGAATAATAATCACATATTACTTTGCTTTCATTGGAAGTATATGATAAATAATAGCTGTGGATTGTTGACTGTAATACATTTTAAATGGAAAGTCAATACTACTTAATATAAAAAACTTATTCAAACATGATGCTTTAGATATTTTAAATCAGTTTATATGTAGCAACCACATTAGTGAATTTTTAAGTAATAATTTGTAGATTCTACTTTTTCATACTTATTTTATTAGCTTATACGATTTAATTTAGGCACATATTATTCTTGTAGATAATGAATAGAGAATTTTATGTTATAAAATATGTATGGTTTATATTTGGCGGTCAGACTTTATAGAAAGGATGGTTGGGTTAATCTGAAATTTAAAATAATTATTTTTATAATTATCTTAAATTTCAAATGTCAAGAAAGCAAAACTCTCGAGTATTTTCCTTATATACATCTATAGTAAAATTTAGGACCATGCACAAGAAAAAAAAGATAATCATAATGGATTTCGAAAATTTTAGTCCGTTACCAACTAATGCTGAACGTCCCTTCTGTGTATAATTAGTAAAAAAGGAATTTTAAAAAATGCGGAACCAGATAACAGTTTTATTCACCAAAAGTTTATAAGGTATTTCTCCCGCCTTCTTAGCATGCCCTCGTGGTGTAATGGTCAGCACACTTGGCGCGTATTCGAGAGGTCCGAGGTTCGAGTCCCGGCGACAGCACTGTTCATTTTTCATGTCTCCTGCTTCGAAATAATTTAATGTCTATAGAATTTTACTTTTACTAATAAAATACCAAGACGGTTTAGACAAAATTCGTTAAAATGCAAATTTTTAGATCAGTGGCAGAGAACGACACAAGGTTCAAATGGTGTGGATATATTAGAAGAAACAATTGGGAGTTCGAATACTGTATAATTAACTGTGTAAAATGTAATAAAATGAAAAGTATTTTAAACATGTTCTGTTTAGATACTGAATGAGTATATGGCTAACAAAAATAAAGGGATATACTTTGACATGCATGGTTAAATTGCTGGATATTTTTGTAGAAATCTACAGAAAAAGCTCAGAATTTTAATATATGGGCTAATTTATGAAAATATTCCCTGTTTTTTATTTCGTGCTGCATTCTTCAAAGAAAAAAATGGACTTTACTATTTAAAGTCTACTTTTTAAGCTCACTTTGCTAGTAATAATTTAAATCAAGTAATAGACAGAAATTCAATATTATAAACGTTTACGATATCAATATAAGCTGCTTATAAGATTTGAACTATGAGGTTTTTTCTACATGGTTCCAGCATGTCTTCGTGGTGTAACAGTAGCACACTCGGCGCGTATTGAGAGGTCCAGGTTCGAGTCTCAGAGAAGGCATTGCTCATTGTCCTTGCCTCTTGCTTCAAAATAATCTAATGAGTCTACAGAACAACTTAGTGATAATTATTCAGTTTTATTTGACTACTTGTTGTCCCTGTGATGGCTGTCCAGCAAGAAACATCCGGTCTTTAATAGGGGATATGATCTCCCCTGACTGCTAGGCAGGTTTCACATCATTTGTGCATGCTGGATATGTGGTTGTTAATGAGCTGTTGCGACACTGCTGCTCGTTCCTCTTGTAGCACCAATCGCAGTTTCGGAATCGTTACTGGCGATAAGTTACGTGCTGCCACGGGTCTCCCTAGTAAGTTCCGTACATGCTTGACGGGATTTAGATTCAGAGACCTTGCTGACCAATCCATGTGTTCAATATCTTCACTCTCCAACAGCTCTTCGACAGTAACTGTGCGATAAGGTAGAGCGTTGTCGTCCATGAAGAGGTACTGAGGACCCGTAGCCCTTGTGAAAGGACGCATGTAAGGAAGAAGAACCTCGTTACAATAGCAGTCCCAGGTGACGAACCTCCTTGGGAGATATGAAGGTCGGTCCGGCTACCAAGCATTATGTCTGCTCGAACGAGAATTCCGCGACCTCCAAAACAGACCCTTTTGATGATGTTGAAGGGGTTATTGCGTGTTCCCCGCTCTGTCCAGATGTGTATGTGTCTAGAATCGCAACAGACTAAATCTGCTCTCATCTGTAAAGAGTACTCGTCCGCATTCATTGTCTCTCCAATTCCGGTGTTCCCGGCACTACAGAGAACGCCTTCTCCGATGGGCAGGCGTAAGAAGTGCACACCGTACAGGGCGTCGTGCGAACAGACCACCACCGTGCAGTCTTCTGGCCACGGTAAAACGCGATATCGGTCGTCCAGTCGCCTGTGTCGTGTGTCTAGCGATTTCTCCCGCTGTCTGCCGCCTGTTTCTTCTGGCCTGTAAGGCAATATACCGGTCATCTGCGGGTGTGGTTCCTCGTGGACGACCACTACTAAACCCCCGGATAGATGTTCCTGTAGTTTGAAATTGTCTGCAAAGTCGTGAAACGATGCTGTGAGCATTTCCGAACTCTGCAGCCACACTTGTCACACTGCGGCCTTCCTCCAACTTCCCAATGATTCGACCTCGGGTAAAAGCATCCAGATGTCGTCTAACAGATTGATTATTCGCCATTTCTCGCTGAGGCAGCAACTCGGTGTGATTTTAACTGCTATACGTCGTGCAATCTCTTTGCCAGAAATACTGATCTTAATTATATCTGCGTAGAAAGTAATTTAATGTGGAAAATATATTGAACCAGGAGGTAAGGTAGATTTATTTATGTATTTTATGTAATTCAATTTTAGGTGTTCCTTGTCTTTCCTCTCTGCGGGCAGTGGAAGTAAATTAGCGTTAAATGGTAAAGACTCCAGAAAAACAGGCCAAGTTTTGAAGGTTAAATAAAGTTTTCATCATCTGAAAGGGACTAAATTACGAAAGTGAAATATGTGCTACCCAGTAACAATAGACAAGAAAATCGAGAATGTTCCAGATAAGAAAGAGGAGACAAAACAACTGATACATCTAAGAACAGAAAATGAAAGTAACTACAAAGAAATGTTTTTAAGGGTCAAGGAAAAGACGGATTAAAATTGGTTTCATTAGGTAGAATTGAAAAATTTGTTAGAACTCTGAAATCCCTTTATGAAATCTACTTCACCGACGGAAGATGTTTTATGAATAATTTTGGCTGCTGAGAAACGGAAAATGATGTATGGACCCGCACATTTGGCTAATGGAGGACTTACGAGTATTTTTCGTAACATATGTCTAATGCTTCTTAGTGTAAAATTTCAGTGTTTTACTGGTTTGAGCCATGTATATTAAGTCACGTTGGCAATGGATATTGTTGCTACTCCAGGTGTTCATTTTCGGAAGGATGTCTTTAAGAGTGTTTTGGTAGGTTGAAGGAAACGATGTGAAAATTAAACTTCCGTAAAATATGTGCAATTTCATAGATAATCCATGGAAAAAATAATGACTACTTATTTGTTATTGTCCCTCAAAACAGGAGATTATTATTTAGTATAGTGTTCAAATGACTCAATAAGATTCCACTTCGCTTTCTTACTCGTGCAGTTTAAGATCTTATATTTAACTTCCTTACCTATAATTTTACAAATTTATGTCTATTATACTGATGCTTGTTGCTTCAACATCTGATTTTCGGCCTGTTCATTTCATTATAAACTTGGGTTAAATTTGTTTTAAATGTCTATTTGAAGTCTGCAACAAATTTAGTGCAGCTCAACGGGGATGGTGGTTAGCGACGTACCAAAGGGCCCGGGTTCAAATCTCGGAGAAGGCATGGATGTTATTTATAGTGTCTGTGCACTCTAAATATGGGGCAAGCTGAAAATACCTACCACTCACCTCTAGAGAGGCGAGTGGTAGGGAAGAGGAGGAGACACTCGGACCCGTTCCTTCCGGTGTGCATTTCATCAAATTTGGGGACAAAATTTAGCAAAGTCTTACTGTCACCTGTATAGTGCTCAAGCTCTTGTGAACGACAGGCGCAATCATGCATTCTTTGTCATTTGGAATTTCGTGGAATGGTTATGATCTTATTGTCAGTCTAGTGAGATAAGTCACAACAAAAACTACGTAAATTTAGTTGTTTCACCTTTTGCTACCTTTACGTTTGCTAACCGTTCTGAGAATGCAATAAAAACCGGGACGAAAATTCATTTCTAGATTATGATTCCATAAAATACGGGAGCCAAACATTATATATAGACCTACTTTGGAGACAAATTTGATTAAAAAAAGTTGGCATTTAATGGCCTAAAAGCCAAAGTTTTATATCTATCCATCGCATTCAAGGTCTTCTACAAATGTTTCGGTATTTAATTTGCAAACAAACGTGGTGAAACCTTCAAATTGAGAATTCAGTTTCTATTTCAATGGCATTTTTCTATTTGCATTCAAATGTAGCCCATTAGTGACAATACTCGGAAACGCCACATCTATCAGACCCAATTCTTCCATCGGAATGTGGCTATGCGATTTGCATTGCGAAGAAATCTAATTTTCATTTGCATTCGGAATGCATTTAAATTGCGCATGATCCATTATGCTGGTTTCGGAATAACATTACGAGGTAGTTTTCGAAATCAAAACCAAGAAGAAACATTAGTCTGTTTATTCAAATGCAAATTGTACTTTGTTTTGTGAAAGATGGTTAATGCTTTCTTTTGTATGAGAAGACAATGTGCTGTTTTCATGTCTTACGACACAAATAACTTTCGAATTTTATTGAGTTTCCTGAACGAAATAAGCGGAAAATGTCGGTAATGAGGTAACAAGAAACGTAGCCACATCTTCCAGAAAGCAGTCTAATAGGTGAGACATGATTCACTCTTGCAGTGGACAGTTATTATATTCAATTTATTTAACCTGCATAAGACATCGAAAAATGAGGTGTAAATACTTGTTGTAGTTCATTCAGTCAGAAAACATTTCGTATTCGTTTAAATACTTTAAATCCAAATTTTTTCAGGCAACCATATGAATTTAGAGTTTAAAACAAAATCTTCATATAACGCTTGCAGTGGCGTTGTATGCCAACAAAACTATTGATATTTGCTGCATTTTAGGCTTTCCAAAATATTCAAAAATTAATATCGAAATGAATAAACAGTTTTATCTAACGGCTAGATACTCGCTCAATAAATATTCTTTGAAAAGGTCTAAATAATTATGTTCATTAAGAGCTTAATTCAAGTTGGACCACATGTGACAGATATGACACCCTGAAGAAGTGGAAGCACAGCTATAAACATACATCCCTTCTCAGAATTTCGAACCGGACCCAACGATGAAACAGCAAACTCCCGTAGAGTATTAAATAGACACATATCAGCGTTTTGTCTAGTACAGTGTTCACTAACAACATATTGCAAATGAATAACTAAATTAATTTTGTTACAACAGAGGACACGTTTATTTACTAAGTTTTGTTCCGTCTTTTTATGCTTATACTTTATAGGAAAACTATTTCTACATTTTACTTTTCATTTTTAGTGTTCAAATTCATTTCAAGCCAAATACATGAAACAATCACGTTTGAAATTTGTGCTTCTTTTTCATAAATTTGAATTTCTCTTTTTCCTCGAGGCCGTAACATATATAACCGCTCTCTTAAAACATCGGCTGAAACTGCCACGGCTTCAGCGAAATGTACCGACGCTATCATTCCATCGGACAGTGTTATTTTTTCGAAACTGCTGTCGCATGCATTAACAATTAAACTTTGTCAAATGGTTTCTTTACCTCAGTGACACTTTTTAATATAATCCAGGGTTTAATCAAAAATACTCATGCAAAATCTTTATTCAGCGTAATTCTACTATTTTCTGTACGAACTCACTCAGGAAATTCAACTCAAAAATTTAAAAATTTAACTCGAGAATTTAAAAATTTGAACAAAATGCCATCATTAGAAAATCACCATTATTCTTCCGATTCCTATTCATCTCACTCTTATTTTAATTCTTTGTATGAAGTAAAAGAAGTATTGTAATCTCGAAAAGATTCGAGTATCATATTTCAGCGGAAACATCCACTTTGACCGTTTCTGAATCCATTTAGACGATTTTTTTTCCATGCCGCTTGCACATACGATCAGAATAAAGGACGCTTTTTTTCCAAAATGGATTGAAAAATGAATTTCAAATGGACTTTTATTTGACATCTTTATGTATATACGTATGTATATATATGCATGTTTTTCGTATAATTAAAAAATGATTAACACTAGAACGTTGAAATTTTGTATATGGGACTGCTATAACATCCAGTTGTGAACCTCCCTTTTTCGTGCAGGCGGCAGTATCAGTGTATAAACACACACACACGCACACACACTTACCTGGTTTAAGTCCTTACCCGGCCTTTACTTTCGCAATCCTTGATCGTAGTCAAATAATTGTATTTACGGGAAATATTTTAAATGACGAAATCGTTAATGTTTTGGCAATGCCAGATAAAAAAAAATCCGCAAATAGCAAAATCTAAATTTTAATATCATCTTCCTATTCTTATACTAATATTTAGAAAAATTTTATAATCGTTATGAAAAAATAAAATAATATAAAAAACTCCTGCATGATAAAAATGAATCAGGATACTTAATTTCAAAATTTGCAATTTTTGATGTTATTTTCGACTTACCGTGAGGAATCGGTTAATAGGGTTTAAATAATTTGAAGAAATAAGTTTAAATGACGTGCAGCAAAAAATGTGTATAATTAAGTATGCTGTACAAGGAAGTCATATGGTGTCCACATCAGATATTTTATTATAAATATTATAATTATAACCGCATAAGGTATATCTCCCGCCTTCTTAGCATGTCTTCGTGGTGTAGTGGTCAGCACGCTCGGCGCGTAATCGAGAGGTCCGTGGTTCGATTCCTGGCGAAGGCATTGCTCATTTTTCATCTCTCTTGCTTCGAATTAACCTAATGTCTCTACAATCGTAAAAAAATATAACATTCTTGTTTATGGTAGCACCCTGTAGTACGCAATGAAATATTTCTTTTTTTTATTCCCAAAGGGCTATTAGTTTGAAAACAGCATTTTGCGTCGTATCTCTTCCTGCGTTGATTCAGGTTTCAAATTTTTGCCACCAAATATTATAGCCATGAATTGTATTTAAAGAAACTAAATAATGAAGCATTTGCATGAATGCATAATGTTTCTGGCATTGTGAAAAAACAACGGTACCTAAAGCCATCAAATTTTGAATATCCTAGTCCTTCAACCAAGAATGGGCACTTGGAAGCTCGAATTTTGAATTTCGAATTTTTTTTATTATCAATTTTGAATTTTGTGAAAATTTAACGAATTTTGATTAACAAAATTAATTATTTCAAAGCAAGCAAAGGGAACACTGTACGTAAAAAAATTATCTCCAGCGCGAGAGACTGTGCTTTGGAAATTCTAAAGATATGCTAATTTTGCAATTATTTTGTGATGTTGTTGTTGAATTGAATTTTACGTGGTTTAATTGGTTTAAGAACATGAATAAATATAAGTAGTACACATAACGTTAAAAAAACGCCCGTTTGAGAGTAGTATAAAATCTGAAAGCTTTCAGATTCTCTTTTCTTTTTTTCAACATTCAATGTTTCTTGCAAGTCTTTCTACGTGGCTAGCATAAGATATCTGACGTATGTTTTACCTACCTGCTTGAAATGGGTGCTGTTCCATAATGCATGTGCGCATGTAAGGCCTACTTATACCCATGATGTACTTAGGTCATGTAGTTATGAAATGACTGCACTTACGGATTTTGTCCCTGGAAATATCTGTTCAGACTAGCACTGTCACAGGCTCTCAATGAGTTACTGCGACAAAACAAGAAAGATGCAGCTGACGGGCAAGAGACTTCCAAATTTCCGGCGGGTAGGCAAGTACACGTGCGGATGTCACCCGATAGATACTTCGAAATCGTCAGAGTTCCGACTTTGGAGATATTATATGACCATCTTCTTCTTTGCATTAAACAGTTAGAATCTATTTCTTCTGGAGTTACCTGAAAGAGATAGTCTTTGCACATTATTTCCAAACAAGAAATAACTACTGCTTCGCTTTTAACTAATAATTTGTGTTTTGATGATGTTCTATAACATAGTCCAGTTTTGGTTGTGTTATAAATTTTGTGTGGTTTATATCTATTTAGCAGCATAGGTGAAACCTGTTTTATTCAGTTATTACAAGCAAAATGGTATGCCTCTTCCTTTCCACCACACAATCTACTCTAAACACAAGTTGTTTCTTTGTTATTTTATGTTTTACTTTGACCTGTTTTGCTTTTCTCTTAATTCTGAGAGTTATTATCCAGTACATTACTTCCGAGGTTTATCCATAAACGTTCCGGCTGAGGTTGATTTTAATTCAACGCCGGTACTTACGAGTTAATGACGAAATTTTATTTTATGATGTTAGATTATAAATGCTAAGTTCACAGATTACAAGTTCGCATAACTCAGGTTTCTTGAAATTTATTTATTTTTCGTGTCGATAATAAACATCGACACATAAACTATATTTATTGCCCACGCCGAATAAATAATAATTTTAACATTTTATATGCAAGAGTTTAGCGTGAATATTAATACATACTTTTCTTTAAAATTTTAGAGAGAAATTTCCGGAAAAAATTTTAATTGCAGCAAATCATTAATTGTTAAATATGCTTGACATCAGATTTTTATACTTTGAATTTTTATGCTTACGTTCTGCCGTAAATTATGAACATATTTATGGAAATGTGCAATTAAGTAGAAAAAAGGAATCCTTTCTTGCCACCAAGTTTTCTTTCATCACGGTACGTTTCATATGCCTGGAAGACATTTTCATATTTTTCGAATAATAATACACTCATGGACAAAAAAATTAGCGCACCAAGAAATAATTGCGGGATCGTAACGAAACTTGCAATGAAGGTACATGTCGGGGAGATATGCAAATGATTAGAAATACAGCGTGATTGCGCATTACGTATAGCTGGTAGAGGGCGTTGAACGTCGTACTCTGTAGAGTATAAAACAGGTAACCAAAGCTTGTTTGAGTGTGCTGAATCATTTACAAAGGAAGAGCTGAGATAGACATGCCATTACGCCGTGTTCAAACACAATATGAGCAGTTGTCGCAGTTTGAGAGGGGGAGAATCGTCGGGATGATGGAAGCTGGATGGTCAGCTAGGCGAGTAGCTCGTCAATTAGGCCGCTCTGATTGTGTTGTGAGGAGGTGTTGGGACCAGTGGACCCGAGAGATGTCATGCACACGAAGACCAGGCTCAGGACGCCCTCGACAGACCAGTCGTGGAGAAGACCGCCACATCGTAAGAAATGCACGCGTACAGCCAACTGCTTCATCGGCCGCCAGCCAGGCACAGGTAGCACCTTCACTAGGGACCCCTGTGTCTTTTCGAACCAAGACAATTGGTATCGCGGCACCCATAACGTGTGCTGTCCTTGACGCCCACCCATCGACGCCTTCGTTTGGAGTGCTGTCGAGCACGAGGAAACTGGACTGCAGCGGAATGGAACAAGGTCGTCTTCAGCGACGAATCCAGATTCAATCTCGGCAGTGATGACAATCGTGTTCGTGTGTAGAGAGCCCGTGGTGAACGCCTCAATCCTGCCTTTGCAGTACAACGACACATCGCTCCCACAGTTGGTGTGATGGTATGGGGTGCCATTACTTACAATACACGGTCACCCCTAGTATTGTTCCGTGGCACCATGACAGCCCAGCGATATGTTCATGAAATCCTGCAACCACATGTGTTACCACTCATGCAACGGCTCCCAGTAGCCCTTTTTCAACAAGACAATGCTCGGCTTCATACGGCAAGGGTGTAACAAGACTGTCTCCGCACTGTTACTACCCTTCCTTGGCCTGCCCGATCCCCAGATTTGTCTACAATCGAGCATATCTGGGATCATATGGGACGACGAGTTGGGCATCCCACGAGTTTGAACAAACTAGGGGCAAGGTTACAACAAATATGGAACGAAATGTCTCAAGGCATCATACAGAACTTGTATGAGTCAATGCCCGATCGTATCGTATTGCGCAATCGCGCTAGAGGGGGTCCAACGGAATATTAACTCCTCCGTTCTTTTGACTTTTTCTCTGAAATAAATTATCATTTTTCTTTGATTTCCTTATCATTTACTTATATCAAAGCAGTCATTACGTATGTAAAATTTCGTTTCATTTTGACGACTCCTTCTTGGTGCGCTAATTTTTTTGTCCATGAGTGTATATTATTAGATAAATACCGATAAGAAAAAGGCTACCACCGACGGATTTCAGAACACTTGTTTCTGGCTTGACGCATTGTGCACTGTCAACAAAATTATAGGAAATTCACCAATAATAAGTGAAAATGTTTTAAAATTAATTTAGTCCTTTAAATAAAATTTCCATGCTTATTTTTAAATTGAGGCACACGATTTTAGACACATTTCTTAATATGATTTATTTAAAGGTAGGGCAGAATCTTTGATTTAAAATCATTTGCTACTCTTGTTACAGAATGCGCTGCATTTAGCAAGGGGATTTAAAAGTATTAAATATTTGATTTTTGTTGACTTAAAATTTGAAACGTTTTACTGCAGCAGCATCATATTTCTCTTTGAGTATGGATACTTTAAAAAAAGAACATAAAATTAAAATTTGCTCACGAAGTCTGTTTATTATTAACACGAATTCGTCAAAGATTTGAGGGATTTTAAATGCCACATATTTAGCTCTAGCTTTCCTTATATATTAGCTTTAATGGTAATGCTCTTACGATGCTTTGGACGTATGCCTATTTCTGCATTTAAAGCCATAAAGTAAACAACCACGCCACTTACTAAGCATCCCGTCTCCACTGCTTCCAAGAACATGTGTCCATCGCAATGGTCCTAACTGGCAGATATTTTGCAGGGAATTTTCGCAAGAAAATAATTTACTGAAATGTTACAAGCATACTAAGATCTGCAAAAGAATAATATCCATGGAATTGTGCAATATTGATGCAATTTGCAGAATACACTCGCCATAGCATCAACATGTTTTTCGTCTTTCGAATTCAGCATACGAATAAGAAATAATTCGTTAGATTTTTAACTTGTGCAGATTATGCAGATTAATTAATGGTGTTGTAAGTATATCTTAATTTCATAACAGCTATTTTAGTTTTGGAACCCTTTCCGTTCAATTGTTGTTTCCACTTACAGCTCCTGACCAGAATAAGTTTTTAGAATCGCGTTGAATGCAAATGAGTTAGAAGAAGTATTTGAGGAAGATTCAGCTTACTTCGACAGAGAGTGCTAGGAGTTATCAGTGGCGCATGTTTGTCTTCTGACTAATTCACTCTTGAAGCTGTTACTTTGGTCCTTTTATGCATACCTATTGATATTCGCCAGCTAGTTTAATTTAAGAACCCAGTGCGTTAGATAGTCGTGTCCAGCTTCGGCTAAGTCTAGTTTAGTTAACAGTAAGTTAGTTTCTTATTTTCTTATTCTGAATTAAAGCCCTGGTAGATGTCGACACCCGAACTAAAAAAGGTGGTGGATGATGATTTCCTATTTTCATGCCCCTTGCTTCAAAATATCCTCATGTCTCTACAATGTAAGTGAAAAACATTATATTGATTCTACATTAGTCATGTTGTTTTAGCAAAAAATTTAATTGTGACTCATAATTTCATGACTTGAATGAATTAATATGTATTCTTAGAAATTGAGAAACAAGCAAAAGCCACGGACAGGTACTCTTTTCGAAGCTAACCTCCGAGATCTGTCTAAAGTTAATTAACACAATAATGAGCGAAAATGTAAATAAAGAGGAAACAATAATTGAAGAAGTGAAGAGTTTGCATTTGTTGCCATGATTGATTTATCCACTGCATCCAAGAACTTTTAGAGCTAAGTTCGTAACAGCTAAAGGTTACAGAAAACAGCATTTTTATTTCTTGAGCTTTAGTATGTAACTAGGCAATTAGTTCCGATTCTCGAACGAATTAAATAAGCGAACGCATGAAATACGCTTCGTGCGAATTGCACGGAGTGGAGAATAAAGTGAACTATAAAGTCATATATACATTTTAAGACTTGAATATAAGGCGAAACGAAATTAAATAAAAATAAATAATGTGAAATAAAGATTAAAGGAAAGTGGATCTGTTATTTTGTTATTTTATTTTATAACACAACTCAAACTTTTCGCAACAATAAACAACAAAGTTAATAAAATAAATTAACTTATGAAATCAATCATAAGCTTCACTGCAAGAGATTATTAAGCATTAATCAACATTGATCAGGTAAGTGCGTTTTCTGAACGCGCATTTTTCTCTTCGCGTTTTCTAACACAAGATCGTTAGATGTCTTTACAACATTTGTCGTGTTCATCTGATCTGAGTTATTCTCCCTTGGAATTCATCTTTCAGAATAGTATCTAAGACTCTGGCTGTAGTTGGTTTCAGTGCTGTTAAAGATGTGAAAATTTACTTTAAAAAAGGCAAAGTGGTCTGCACTTGCCAAAGGAGAGTGGCTGAGAATTGTGACGACAAGTGAGTTTATCGAAAATTGCTGGAAGAGTATGAAATTGTGTAATGGGACTTTGTTGTGCTGTTAAAAAAACTGCTATTGGTTTTGATTTTATTCTGAGCCGAATTCTCTTCAGGAGCCTCTCCACTACTTCTTTATTAAATATGGACTTCAGCGCATGTCCTTAAGAACATATTCCTTGTAAATTACAAAATTCTTCTCAAAGTAGATCACAAATATGGTCTTTACTTGAGATTTTTGAAAGCGAAGTTTGTATGGTCATAGCGACCATTTCGAACCCAAATAGATGAACATAGCTTCATCATCATCAAGCTTCATCTCCAGTCAAAATTTATTGGAAACAATTGTGGATTAATATCTGTCATTTCGTTCAAACTATGAAGTGCAAAAGTTCAATCTTTTTTCTGTCTGCAGTCAATGTATGACCAAGAAAACACTTTTCTTCAAGATCGCACACCACCATGTCGATGTTTTGGATGGAGGCATCTCTTAATACCATAGGGCCACATTGTGGCCAGGCGGGTGAGATGTACTCTGGATCGTCGTACCACCATTTCTATATCAGTAACTTAATTTATATTAAGCTTATCAGCTATTATTCGAAGAGATAAGTTCTTAAAAACATCTGTAGAATTTTTTTAATGTTCTCCTCCGATCGAGTTTGCAAAAGGCGACCATTCATGGTTCATCCTCAGCATTTGCTTGTCCATTACAAAATCGTTCGTACCAAACATTACTATATAACGGAAACTATAACCCAAGTAGATGATGCTAGATACCTTTATGATTTATTTGTTCAATATTTCAAATAACCTCCTCTATAAGGAATTTTCTCGCGTGCTTTCGTTGTGTAATTGGAAGCTCATCCAGCTAGAATCGGGAGATCCAGTGTTCGAATTCTGAGGAAATCATTGCTGATTTCCCATGTTTCCTGCTCCGAAAGAAACCTAACGACTTTACAACATAACTGCTTTCCCCGCTGCGCGGTAAGACGCATTTGCTATCTTTCATTAGCTTTCAGATCTGTGACAGTAAATGATCCGTCGGTCAAAGCAATCGATTAACTGTTTAGGAAATTATCTTCGTAAGCAAAACATGTTATACGAAGCAAGTTGAAATGTTTGCTGTAAAATTTAATCCAAAAGGTTTAGACGTAATGAGTGAAGATATTCAATTAACGAAGAGTATCAAACAAAAGCGCAGAAGTAATTAAAAGACATCAAAGCATAGTATAATTACATTTACATTACAAATCCAATTATCCGAACTCCGACTATCTGAATCGCCTTCAGAATTTAAGAAAAACGTTAAGATGGAAACGTGCTGTGATTCGGAAAATAATTATTCTGTCTACGTGCGCTATTTTATTTTCCTCCGCGAAATTAGTGTAGGCGTAGCGCGAGCATTATTGGGATGATATGTTACCGTATCATAGCGTAATTCTATTACTGGATACAGCAGGGACTCCAAACTTTCCAGCCTTAGGCCCATATTAGTTACTCGAGTAAGTTCTAAGGGCCAAAACCGTTTTAATTTTCTGAACATCTGTTGGTCAAAAGAGGAAATAGGTAATACCCTCCATACGCTAACTGCTAACAAATGGCGATAGCAGTCCTATCGAAAATGCAGTATAACAATTAAACATTCTAGGGAAGGCAAAGAATTCGAAACAGTTTGTTGTGAAACAAAGCAGTGCATAACCCCGTTCAAAAGACCGAGCCGCCTAGTTCCCAGCGTAACATAAATTTATTTGACATTTTTCTTTTGTGTGTGATTTACTAATATGGAAAAGAAGGAAAAATAGGCAGTGAATGCTGTAATAGTGAGTAAAAAATAGACAGTAAGTGCAGTGACAGTGAGTGAAAAATAGACTGTGCAGAACATTCAGAGATCAATGGAACTTTCAATATCTCGTGATTCAATCCAATAATAAAGGGCTATGTTTGATTTGCAGTGAAACATAGCCGTTCTCAAAGAATATAACATTAATCGTCAATATGAAACGAAACATTTTCAAAATTGCTCAAAATATACAAGAGGTTTGCGGACAGAAAATTTTGAAATTTTGAAGCGCGGATTGCAATCGCAGCAATATTTGTTTACGAAAGGCAATACTTAATAAGAGGCTTGAACTCGTGTCAGCTTTCGTGTGGCTCTTAAACTCGCAAAAAGTGGAAAGCCGTTCACCGATGGAGAAATGATCAAATAATGTGTAATTGCAGTAGCCGAAGAAATGTAACCCGAAAATGTAAATTTTTTCAAAACTGCCACTTTGTCAGCAAACTACGTAGTAGAAGACATGACAGAAAACATATCATCTCAGCTGTCTGACGAAAATGGACATCTTGAGTGGTTTTCTCTCACCTTGGGTGAGTCAACGGATGTGTCAGATACTGTCAGATGTTGAGTTTTATTCGAGGAGTAGCTAAAACTTATGAAGAACTTCTTGATACTGATAGTATTCACGGCTCGAATGCTGGGAAAGATATTTTTAAGGAAGCTGAAAATGCCATTAATAAAAAAAAACCTTCGATGGAAAAATTTGAAATCTATTACAACTGATGAAGGTAGAAACGTGTGGGGTAAAAATAAAGGAATGGTTGCTCTTATGTCAAAGGCTGTAGTAAATAATGGTGATTTAAAACCAATACTCTTATACATTGTATCATTCATCAACGGCCCTTGTGCGAGAAATGTTTGTATATGTCTGAAGTTCTAAAACCAGTCATATCAGTTGTTAAATTCATGAGATCCGCAGGACTGAAACATCGCCAGTTTATTGAAGAGACTGCAGAAAATGACCTAGCATATCATACTTTCGTACGCTACCTTAGTTGCGGAAAAGTCTTTCAGCACTTTTTTGAACTTCGAGCAGTGATCGAAATTTTTTTGAATGAAAAGCATCGATCGCCCTCTTACCGAATTACAAAATAGCGATTGGCTGTTTGAGTTAGCATTCTATGTTGATTTGACAAAACGTATGAACGAACTGAATTAGCGACTGCGAGGAGAAAACCAACCTCTCCCTGACTTCTATACTAATATCAAACCTTTGGTTGGCTGCTTGAGTGTTTTCCTGGTTTCTTCAGCATGTGTAATGTGGATATGAGTTTCCCATAAAAAGACTCCCACGGGGCATCCCTACCTGTCTGCGTAGTGCCCAAGGGCGGAGCACGAAATAAGTAAAAAAATATCAAATCGTTCCAGCAGAAAATAATACTATTTCAATCATAATTACGCAAAAAATGTTTCACACATTTTAAAGCACGTGAAATATTTAGCCACACTACTGAGACTGAATTTCCGATCGATTTTGCAATCGAAGCTTTGAGTGCTTTGGAGATAAATTTTGATATTCGATTCTCAGGCTTTGATGTCATTGAGAATGAAATTAAGATTTTTCAAAACCCTTTTGATACGGACATGGAAAGCCTAGCCACGGAATTTCAAATGGAAGTTACTGATTTACAATTGCAGTGATATAGTTAAGAACAAATATCAAAACTCATGTTTGTTGGAATTTTATAATAATCTTCTATTGGTACAATTTGATAATTTGCATAAATTTTCTCATGGGCTGATTTCCGGTTTTGGAGCTACTTACTTGTGTGAGAAAACTTTCTCCAAAATGAAGTACACAAAGAATGTTTACAGATCTAAGTTCACCAATGAGCATCTATCTCTTTTAATAATTGGTACAAACAAAAAATGTGACATGTACGTAAAAGTGTTTTCTTTTCATTTTAATTAAGTAAAACCACTTTTTCTTGAAAAATAGTTTTTTCTTCCATTTTCAGCATACAGTACATACAGTAATTAATTAAAGTAGACTCTTTCTTCGGAAAAAATCCAATTATCCGAATTATTGATTATCCAAATAGGGGCCGGTCCCAGTTGATTCGGATAATTGGAGTTCTACTGTATTTAAATAAAAATAAGTTGCTTATCACTTGGGGCATACTACAAAATGTGAGAAAAAAAGAGTAAGAAATCTGGAAAATATGCGCTCCAGAACTACTGCGCAAGAATTGTAGGAATATTAGAGAAACTTATTCGCATTCTGAAATGCATGCAATAAAATATTAAGACCGTTGTCATTAGAGTGATTATCTCATAAATCACGCTTTAGAATAATGCTAGCTAAAATATTAGAATAAACAACTGAACACGTTATCTAGTGCCATTATCTGTCAGTACAAATTTTAATAGCATCTACTAGATAGTGTAAATGAAAAGTATTTCAAAATCAGTTTTTAACTTCCTTTTATGGGGGTAACTTTCCTGGTGTTAGAAACCTTTTACAAATAACATCGTTTTGTTTTGTTTAGTAAAGTATAATATTCCTCCCTTAAGTAATATAACGTTTTTAAAGCATGATATACACACCGAAATAAGTACTTATGCTGAAATATGTAAGTCTGTATAATAAAAAACATCCGAAAGAGCACACAGAAAACAGTTACAGAGAAAGTTAAATTGCTGTAAGGTCGGTGAAAGTTACTATTTTATTACCTTTGTCATCATTTGTTCTAGTCGCTTGTATTAGAAGTTAATAATACTTGAAATTTACTGTAATTTTAAATCAAAATACCGAAACAGATTTCTCTGAAATAAATAAAAATCCCACTTCTTTAATTTATAACAGCATCACTGGTTAATTGGAATTCGACAATTGCGGTAAATATTTGTACCTCGCACCTACTCAGAAACAAGCGACTAATGTCTAATGTTCTGTTTAATAGTATGTTCAAGTACCTTAAAGAAAGCTTTGAGTTTAAACTAAGGTTAATATTCAAGTGAATTTTCAATAACGTTATGCACAATCATGAATGAAAATATACATTATTGAAAGGTTACAATCATACGTAAGATTTAATGAACAATGCGTTTCAAAATTTTAAATTATAGACGCATTTGAAATAATCTGCTTATCATTTACAGACGAATTGAATAGCATCTAAAATCTGAGAACCTGGGGTGGGTGTTTTACTCTTAGCTTTTAAACAGATTTTAGTATCTCTTTGGTGTAATTACTTTGGAAAAATAGCAGAAACAGAATCTTTATTTCCTCGAAGAGACATTCATTGCCGGAAAATCTCTTAATGCACCTGTAGAACTTCTGAAAGTAATCCAAAATAAAATAAAACTTCTCAATGTAATATATACAAACTATCATATTTTCAAAGCCGCCTGAGATATTCTGAATAAAAAAGCTATAAGAATGTGTTAAGGATAAATGCAACCATACAAAAAATAAATAAGATAGAAATGCGGTTGCAGAATTGTGGAAAGGCTAAACATGAAACACGAAAACCCTTTCTCTAGGCAAACCTTTTTCTTTTGCGTGTGCGCAAGTAAAGCATTCCATCCTCATCTTCGAAAAAACATAAATAAAAACACCATTTCGTGAAAACGTCCACCGTTCCGTTTCCGTACTTTCCATCAGACGTAGATAGCACTTCTTTGATTTCCCTGCAGTGACGCGTCCGCCTTAATTCCCATGGGAAAAACAGAGGCACATCCCAAAAAGAAAAACTCTTTATGTTTATAGGAGAACAGCTAAGCCGTTAGTCGTGACTTGACGAAAACTGGTAAACATCTTGGGCCTGAATGATGTTTACAACTTTGGATGTTAGCATATTGTCAAATATTAAAACCGTCAAAGCACTGCTTTTAGTATTTGTGTGGTAAACTGTGTTCGAAATCGAATTCCGAAGATGTGCTCTGCTGAAAAGTAAGAAAAATATTCGGAGAGTATGCTAAAAATTGAATTTTTTCAATCATTGATAACTTAAAAGAAATTAAAAAAATTTGGTAACGAGTCCTGTTCAATGTTCATTTTTCTCCACTTTCAATCGATTTGTAATGATGGATCTAATATAAATCGAAAATAATTACACATATAGCGTATATAATCAATAGAGTAGTCGTTTTATCACAAATTGCACAAATTTCAGCTATTTGTGACTTTATAAAGTATTTTCTCTCTCCTACCAGCGTGCCTTCTTGGTGTAAGGGTAACACACTCGGCACGTATTCGACAGGTCCAGGTTCGAGTACCGGTGAGGACATTGCAAATTGTTTGACATTTCCTTCCTTAAAATAACCGAATGACTGCATAACTGAGGATTTTCTGATGTTCCTCGATTATCAATAAATTTGTGGATTAGAGAAATTTTTATTATTAAATTTTTACATTATTGTAATTTTTAAAACTTTTTCATATTTAAATATTTTGAAATATTTATATTAAATAAGCGATTTAAAAATGGGATGATATTTTAGCAAATTTTATGCCAAGATAATATACTGTTTTAACGACTTGGTAAATATGGTGCAGTCATAACTTTGTACCAGAGAATAATTCATTATATCATTTTTCGTAGCTACATGAAACTGTGGATAATAGCTGAAACTATGTAGAATAAGATATCCATGTAATTTGCTGAAGTTTAATTGATAAAATTTGGCTCAGTGAGACAATATCAATGTTAATAAATATTAATAAAATTACTGCATTTTACATCACTTCGTGTACTGTATTAATAAAATAATACAAAATTTACTCTCTAAAATTCCTGCTTTCTCACCTTATAGATAAAATATCATGGTTTGTCTTAAGTTTAGATGGAAACCATTTTAAAATTTCCGATTACGACAGCGCAATAGAATATTGCTTATGAAAAGAGGAATATCGAAAAAAGCAGACATGAGATATATTTTACTAGAGACAATCTGTATATGTGAAGGAAAATAGCCGTTTGGGCCTGCTGACATTTTTATAGCTCTCATGGGTGAGAGATCAGTTAAGAAGAGTGCACTACTGAGGAACGATCTGTAATTTGAGAAAGGTACCAATGACGACGAGTTTCATGCCATCTTCCCATTTAATTATGCCCATTAGAAAGGTATATGCCCTTGCATATAATGATGATTACTGTGGGAATATTGTGATTAAATATTACTGTGCTTATATTTTTTACATTTTTATACAGGCTGTTTTTTTTACTTAGAGTATATTTTGAAAATTCAAAGGGCTTCAATTCCCGTAATTCGATTAACTAAGTAACTAACTGGATACAGGAATACAATTGCAAATACGATGCCCCCGCAGCGCTTCCAATCCTGCACAAGTCTCAGATTGGGATTAAATCATAAAAAAGTAGATCTTAACTAATTTATAATTATAAAAATTTACTTAGGTTTGCATTACATCAATTACGCAGAGAACTAAATTGCTTCTGTGTCAGAATGATAAATTAGTAGTCGCTTTCTGACAGATAATGCTCTTTAGAAACTTTGAAAATTTAATAATAGCTGTGATTTCGACAAAATGTGAAGAATTAGAAAATGTTTTTATTTCAGCTTGCGATCTTAAACGTAACTGCAGTATACACTGTGCCCATAAAAGTCTTATCCGGTTTTTATATTCCAAACCGCTGGTCACGTACATAAACACGCAAGTACAAAAATGGTTTATTTGACTCAACGACTCATGTTTTCATATTTTTAAATTTAAAAAAAATTAATGCTTTATAAAATACAAAATATAACTCTTTACAAATTAAATTTACCTTTTACAAAGAATTTAATTTAATGCTTCTCCGTATCCTATACTTATATTTAGGAATATTTTCTACTCGTTATAAAAAAATAAAACTACAAAATGTTTAACACCGTATGAAAAAAGCTGACCTAGGTATTTGAGATTAAAATCAAGAATATTGTTCAGGGACCGTTTAGAAATTGACGAGCGTAGCTTTCCCATTTTTAAGTAACTAAAAAAAGTATTTTTTAGGGAAAGGTTCTGAAGTTTAGGAGATTATATGATGAGCATTTCTATGCAGATTATTGTAAAAAATATTAAATATTGATAATTTGTTTCAGATACCATGATACATGATCTTTTTTTAATATTGAATAAGATCGTTGAATTGAGTCGTTGACGTAATAAGATCGATTAAATAAGATCCCGAATAAGATGAATGTAGTCAATTCGTAATACTATTTGCATTAATTAAAAATGAAAAGTATTTATAGTTTAAAAAATATTTATTAGGGTTAACATATTGTGTTTCTTAAGTAATGGAACTTATGAATACTAAGTAAAAATATAAGAAAATGTTAAAAATCACGTCAGAATATTAATAAAGCATCTTTAGACTTTTAAAGTATATCAAATATTTTTGTGGAGATTCTTTCTTCATATCAAATGTAATAAAATTATAAATTAAAGAGAGTAATGAATAACAAAACTGTATGATTGAATTGCAATTAGCGGCGATCAACTTACATCTGTTGTAGCTAATTTGTCAAAAATCGCAGATTTTTCAACTTATACACCGAAAAGCCATTACATGATGACCACCCTCCATCTATAACAATGGGCTCTCTCAGGAAAAAAAAACTACTGCGCATGCGTGGCTGATGTTGGTGTATATAAAGCGGCTATACGTTGTATTTCAGTCGGGCTTCGCGATATATACCAGTGATCATCTTGACTTGATCTTTCCAAACACCATCGAGTGGGTCTGGTTCCGAAGAGTCGGTTTCCATCCTTTTTGGTTGAATTGGCTGATGTTGGTGTATATAAAGCGGCTATACGTTGTGTCTCAGTCTCGCTTTGCAAAATATACCACTGATCATCTTAACTTGATCTTTGCAAACACCATCGATTGGTTCCGAGGCGTCGGTTTCCATCCTTTTTGGTTAAATTTTGCTCTGGCTACTTTTTGTTTAGGGTTTTGTTTGTTTAATGGATTACGGATTCTCTTCTGAAAATATTTGCGGCTGCCATCGAGGGGCTCAAATTAAAGAAGAATAATGAAAGTATCACAGCCAAAGAAGACAGAGAATTGGATTTACTTCAAAAAGTACAAGAGGATTTAATCATTGCTGAAAAAAAATTGAATCATATTTCGAACACTCACAAAATGAATCTCCTTCTGCCTCCATTGGCAGTGAATGGAAAATTGTCAAGAGGAAACTAAAGAAAGGTTCCGCTGTTAAACCGAATGTTAATGCTGCAAAAGAGATTCCTCTTGATCAAGAGACTGATAGTTCTGACAAAGAATAAGAACGAAGACGCAATGGTGACAGAACTGTTGGAAAAAGGAAAAAAGGTCACTTTCGTCCTATTAACGCGTCACAATTTAAACCTACGAATACACTAAGTAATCAAGATCAAGAAACTATGGACACTTGTAGTATTGAACTGAATTCATCTATAAATGATGTGAAAAATCAAACTAATCTTCCTAAAAAAAATCTCCTGCTATATATATAAATGATTAAAAATATAGTTGATCTCACCTAAAAATTTTACTTGCTGATTACAACTTATCCAATAAATACGATAACAGTGGATATATACAGAAAAACAGGTTCAAGATAAAAGTAAGAGATGTCACTATCCACAGAAAAATGATACGCATACTCAATGACAAGGATGTAAAATATCATTCATTTACTATATTACTCGAAGACAAGAACCTCAGTATGATTTTTTGACACCTTACTCATGATACAGACCCTGAAGAAATCAAAACGGAACTTTCTAACAAAAACTACGATGTTATTAGTGTCACACAGTTATCTCGTAGATTTAAGGGAGAAATTAAAAAATATCCTTTCTTTCTTGTAACTCTACCAAAGACTGATAAATCCATAGAAAATCCACAAGAAATCAAAATTCTTGGACTGCACATCAAGGTAGTACCTTAAAAAAGACGCACTGCAATAATCCAGTGTTTCAGATGTCAAGGCAACCACCATTCGCAAGTTGCAAGCATGAACGTCTTTTCGCCGTGTAAAGTGTGGTGCTAACCACGACTCAAGACAATGCACTAAAGACAAAAACGAACCAGCCAAGTGTGCCATCTACGGACTTGATTATACAGGTTGCAAAATGTTAAAGGTTGCGAAATGTTTCCTAAACAATCAAAAATAACCAAACTAAAACGTACGCAGATAGATTCGTCGTTTACAAGTCCTTGGCGGACGCACTTAAAACCAATAGTGTATCTACCCCAAATTTTATCACAGAAGCAAAAAAGATCTTTGATGACCTACCTAAATACATTAGTTAACTTCCCGAAAATATCAAGTTTACAATTACTCTCCTAAAATATCAGAAAACAAGAATCCTGAAAAGAATCAGATAATAGTAAGCCTGTACAGCAAATTCAATAACATGGACAGACCTATCAAACTGTGTTTTTGGAATGCCGCTGGCATTTATAATAAAACTGAAGAATTTACGGACTTTTGCAAGAATATGCCATAGATATCAGGTTGATCTCTGAAACT
>KK112607.1:0-62533 GCA_000611955.2 Stegodyphus mimosarum
TAATTTAGAAGAACTAATTATTCTTTCACCTGTGACACCTCAGTATATTTATCTTCGGACATACAGATATAATTAAATTTCTTGAAAGAATCTCACATTTATTCTCCCTTAATTAAAATGATGACTCATGGCAATTAAACATTTAAAAAATAAAAATCTCTCCCTCAAATTCGTTAAATAATTAGTAATACACACAACGAGAAAACCATATGTCTGCTGCATAGCACTAAATGTGAAAAACATCGACTGTGAAATAGCTCCTTCCAACGGTGGAACACTTTTCATTATCCAATACTGTACTCAGTCAAGGAGCAGCCTTCCCTTTTCTTTCCAGTTCCAAGATGAAGATGACTGCAGTAAAGATACAAACTAGTTGGTCGACGCATCTTCTATGTTCTCCGTAGTAATTCGAGAGATTCAGTACGAGCTTTAAAACATCTTTTTTTTCGAAAGGGAAAAACTCTTCTCCGATGTTCACCGATGACGATAACGGCAAGAAAAGTACAAAAGGGACCAGCCTTCCATTTCTTTCAAGCACGATTTTTTCCCAAAGAGAAAAGACATCAGCGACTAAACAGACCCCAATGTCTGAGAATTGGATAGTTTAATTTATTGTAGCCGCAAGATTTCAGTCAATTACACCGAAGATGCAACATTAGGGGTCCGTAAAGCTCTCGGACAAGTTCTCGCCCATATAATATCCTACACCCGCAACGGTACAGTGGGCAGCGTCGGCCTCCAGATAGGGGGGACCGCCAGGCCACTCCCTCTCCTCAAAAAGTCTCGAAAATCTCAGAAAATCTCAAAATTTCCGTGTGCGACCATTTCTAAAAACTCGGGGCGCTTAAAAGTGGACTGCCTCTATAATTACTATTGGTTCAAAAATCCATAAAATTAAAATTCATCAATGCTACAGAAGACAGTTACCCTCTCTAACCCCTAGAACAAGAGCAATAAATACTGACCAGAATTCGAAGAAAACTCAGACCTCTCTTTTCACAGTGACAAGCCCTATTTTCATGCGCAAAACTAAGGGATGTTTACATCATAAGTTGGTTAACATTGCGACTATTCAGACTAATCCTAAGTACATTTACCCCATAATTCTATCAAGAATCGTCGCCGCTAGATCCATTCGCCTTTGAACGAGAAAAACACATGTTCGCCCCCGCAAGCGAAGGGGACGAAAAATGCAAATGGCCTCCGACTCTTGACCCGAACATCTTCCATCCGTGAAAACACAACACCTGCCTATTGCTTTACAAGCTTTCTGCTAACTTAAAAGAACTTTACCCTTATCAAATGAAAGAATTTGACAAGAGTATAATTTTATAATTAAATCTCACAGCTCAACAATAAATTTTCACTATTCAGTGTAAATTAATAAAATCAGTAAGCACTGCAAAATAACAAAATCATTAAGCACTGTAAAATAATACTTAAGAAATCTACACAGCTTTTCCCCAACGGTCCTGAAAGGAAATCTTTTGTGCAACAAAAATTTTCTTCAAAACTCTCAAGAATTATAAACACAAAGAATATGCATAACTGCAGATAGTATTTCACAAATGTATATAGTCACAGATATCAAATAAAAATTGGGATAATCTATTCAGAACGATTTCAAATATACCTACACGTAAACCAATAAATTAAGAAACATTCAACTAAAACGTTAAGCACAATTTCAATTTGTACACTAAAGACAGCAAGAGTGAAGTGTCATATACCCACTTATTTACTAACTTGGTAACACAAATTGCTCTCAAACTAGAAACCAATTAAATCACTAGTGAGTAAATAAAAAATACATGCTTTTTTTCTCTAAATAACCAATACTAACAATAACATAAACCAGGAACTTTTATAACAAATTACCCTCTAAACTGAAATAGAGTACAAACACCTAGAGAAAAACTCCAGAAACGCAACTCAGTTACTTAAACGCAAATACTCGAAAACACTAAGGCGTCCTCTAGCAAAGAAAACAAAAAAAAAATTCAATAGCAACACGAGTTCAACCAGGAAAAGAAAAGTTGGACCAGCCGAAAAAAGAACCAAGAAGGAACCAAGAACCCGAAACCGAAACTAAGAGAACTCTGAAACGTGTGCCTACCACCATCAGAGCGGAAACCAGCTAAATGAAATCTAAAAAAGTAAAATATTTTTTCAAAGAGCAAAAGAAAAACTCCAGACATTTCAAATGTACTCAAAATTTATAATAACCCAGTTGCAATAACATTTGCATTTTTATAAATAACCCGTTTACAGAAAAATTCTAAACAAATTTGTCACCAAGAATACGTCAACACTGAACCGAAGCAAGTTAAAGAACACATATAGAAAATCCCAAAAGAACACAAGCTGTTCAAAAATACCCACAAAAATATTTGACAGTATGAAACATAAAAATTGTATAAAGAGCTGTTTAGGGAATGTGGACTGCTTTGAGAAATTGCAGTATTGAACAACATCTATACAAAAACGCCCGAAGCAAAAAATTGATCATATAAAAACCCAATTTAGAAATCGAGACAGCAGTCTGTTAACGAAGAAATTTGATGCAATTGTGAGATGCAGTCCTTAGCATAAACACAAGAAATTACGAAAGAGACTACTAAATCCTGCACGGAATAAATGGGAAAATCTCAAACAAGGAGGAAGTGGGTTAAAACTCAAAATCCCAAAATAAACTCAAACTGAAATCTTATAAATCTACAAATCTGTACACTAAGCTCCAGGGAAAACTCTACACTGAAACCTGACAGTGTCTCTACTCATGCAAAAAAAAAACAACTGTTGTGAATTTAAAAACATTGGCAATAAACTGAAGATGCATAACATATACAAAAAAAAAAGCAACCTGAAGTCTCTTGTACCAGTATTCATTCTCATTTCACACCAACGATTTTATTCAGCGCAAAACTCAAATACGAAGTAGAATTAAACATTAAATCTGCAACAAATTCAATCAAGAACTGAAATCCAGTGAAAAATGCTAGAAAACTGATAAATATCAAATTGATTAACCTGTGAGGTTTTCTCTTTAAATCTAAAAGTTCTAACTTCAAATCCTACAAACACTTAACAAGCGAATAATCGCTTAAGTGTGAACAGAACACGTGAGACTTAAGGAGGGTTTAAAATCCTTTACTACTCAGTATATTTACAAGTCAGTTCCGACTTGGAACTTTACATAAAGCCGCCACTCGGGCTTGAATATAATACTAATAATTTTAACTAAAATTAGTTTAACTAAAGCTTGTAAAGGATATAGCCGAAGCTATCAGAATCTAACTAGTTGACCCCTACGCATTAATTAAATCGGCGAATCCTAGCAAGAGCCTAAGATATGGCCGAGCGTAATAACAGCTAAGAGAGACGTAACCAGAAGGCAAACGCGCGCTAGTCAGGGAATCAGATTCTCTCTCCTGAAGTTGGTTAAGTCACGACTTAAATAGTACTCTGTCTCATTTGTATTATCTGCATTTCTGAATTTACATTCTGGCAGGAAATTGCAAGCTGAAATTAGAATAAGATAGGAAAGATACAAAACTTAAATAACTGTTAGTAAAACGTATAATAAACCTTACATCTTTCCCCAAGAGAATTTTACTTGAAAAACTAAGGTCTTGATCTTGTTTAAGAGTTTAAATTCTAAGTAGAAGTTCTTAATTCACGAGAACGCGCGTTGGGTCTCACAGGCTCCGGCAAATATTCAATGGGCAGCGAAATGTCTTCCCTTTCGTGAAAATGGTTGAGTTTACCAGTACCTGCTTCCAAGGTCACCCTCTTTCCAATGTGTAGCAGGTCATATTTCTGAGAGACGTCTTTAGCTAGGAACTCAGTCTCCGAGCCTGAAAGACCCAACGCGCGTTCTCGCATTCGTGTTTTTTTAAATAACGCTTGTATAAGAATTTAAAAGATGCATCGTTATTTAAGCTATAAAGATGAAATGAAACGGCTTCAAACATTACTTGCCGAAATATCAACAGATGAAGAATCAATAAATGAAGATGCTGATGAAGAAAGTATCGATGACGAGCAATTTATCTCATGAAACCTTATCGGAAGAAGAATTTGATTCAGATGATGAAATAGATACATCCAGTTTGGGCGAATTTTATACTGGGAAAGATGGGATTACAAAATGGAATAAAAAGAAGCCAAAACAAAATATAAGAACACTTTCGCATAATATTATCACAAAATTGCCTGGAAATGTTGGTGATGCGAGAAATGTATCGTCCCCTACAGACTCTTGGTTATTACTGGTCGATGATACCATATTAGAATGCAGTGTTGATTGCACGAACATTTACATGGACAAGATTGCGGATGATTTTCAAAGATACCGTGACTGCAAAAAAACTAATTTAATCGAAATAAAAGCCTTAATCGGTCTTATTTACCTTTGTGGATTACATAAATCCTCTTACGTTAATGTGAAAGATATTTGGGCCACTGATGGCAAAGGAATGGAAATATTCCACCGGACTATGTCTTATAAGAGATTTCTATTACTGTTACGTTGTCTAAGATTCGATGATGTTAGAGTTCGTATGAAAAGGAAAGAACTTCATAAGCTTACTCCTGTAAGATGTGTTGTTTGATTCATTTGTAAATAACTGTAAGAAGTTATACAGGCTTGGTGAGTACGTTTCCATCGATGAAAAACTAGAACCTTTTAGAGGCAGATGTACTTTCAGGCAATATATTCCCAGAAAGCCTGCAAAGTACGAGATTAAAATGTTTGCTCTAATGTATTCACGGATCTTTTATACCTGGAATTTAGAAATATATGCAGGGATGCAACCTGAAGGTCCCTACAAATTAGAAAACAGCGCAGACAAAGTTGTTATGAGACTTGTCGCGCCTATTTTCAACACAGGAAGAAAACTTTTTGTTGACAACTGGTATACGAGTGTAGGTCTAGCTAAAGACCTTCTAGGTAAAATCATTTACTCTTGTTAGAACAATAAGAAAAAATAAAACAGAAATACCGAAGGAATTTACTTGCTCCAGAAAACGACAATTGCATTCATCTCTCTTCGGATTTCAGAAACATCTGACTTTAGTGTCATATAATCCCAAAAGGAATAAATGTGTGCTCTTATTATCAACTATGCACAATGATGATGTTATGGATCCTTCAGCTGCTGATGCCAAAAAGCCTGAAATTATTACTTTTTATAACCTGACGAAAAGTGCAGTGGATGTAGTAGATGAAATGTCGCCTTTATATTCTACAGCTAGGATTAGCAATAGATGGCCGATGGTTGTATTTTTAGTATGTTAAATACACCTGCTATCAACGTTCGTGTCCTGTTATTGTCAACCGATAAACCTGAAGAAAAGTACCGTAAAAGTAGGCTTTTTTTTTAAGGATCTTGTGTTCGAACTTCTAAAGGAGCACAATGAAAAGAGAAGAATCCAGCCTAATATTTCCAGGAGTTTGCGAATGGAATTGAACAGAACACAGCCTGAACAAGTTGAGGACCATCCTTGTAAAAAATTAAAACCTGCTGCAAGGAAAAGATGGCATTTATGTCCCGCTGTGAAGCGCAGATAATCTAAAACATTATGCCCAAAATGCAAAAAAAAAAAAAAAATGTTTGCGGTGAGCATAACTGCGTAGTGTGTAATATGTGCCAATAAATATATACCAGCGTTAAGTTTGTAGCATCATATGTAAGTATAATTTCAGTATTAAAAGTTTAAATGAATTAATTCATTAATTTAGTTACCTTCTTCAGCAATTCAATTATCTTATCTTATTCTGTTAGCTTATTCACCGTTATATGCGATGTAAAGATTTAACAAGATTTTTCTAGGTATTAATTCATTGTTTTCAAACATATAACTTCTCTTGATTTTTATGAATCGTTGTATAAAAAGTATATTACTGGCTCAATAATAAGTCGTATGAATTAAAGAAAAGCGCGCACGGGCCTATTTGACCCAACGCGCGTTCTCGTGTTAGTATTAGGACGCGCGTGCTGCCGGGTTAATATCGAAATTTTAAACTT
Organism: Stegodyphus mimosarum; assembly: GCA_000611955.2. NCBI lineage: Eukaryota > Metazoa > Arthropoda > Arachnida > Araneae > Eresidae > Stegodyphus > Stegodyphus mimosarum. Next base: position 6,030 of record KK112607.1, read on the forward strand.
CTAGAAATTCTTTTTTTTTGAATGACTTTCGTCATTAAAACGTTTCCTGATTAGGGCCAACTTTACAATAATTTCTAAAGCTATACTAAACTGCGCGGCTGGTATTCGGCTCCGCACTTTCTTGTCTTTTCCTTCCTCGGTCGTTGAAACGGGACGCTTTTCTTATGGGCTGCGAATTTTGGAATTCCAATTTTCTCTTTGTCTTGTACCTTGCCGACTTTGCTTCTAAATCTCTGAAGAGTCTCTTGCTCCTTCTTGGTTCCTGGGAATGAGTAGACCTCATGTCGTCAGGTTGCTTTCTTTTGATTCTTGCTTCCGGTTGGCATATTCTTGCGGCATCGGTTCTGGAGTTCGCATTTTTCGCTTTTGTTTTAAGAGCCTTTTTCGTTGTCTTTCAGGCTTTGACTCTTGTTGAAGGGGAACTTTCATGTATTTAGTACTCCTCGTTCTGGCGGAGTTTTGCTCTTGTTGAAATTGCCTTCGTTTCGCTACGGGTTCTTCAGTGTTAGCTGCCCTTCTTTTCGTTCTTGAGGGATCCTTGTTTGGCGACGGTGAAATTACAACTCTTGGTGCTGTTTCAGGAGCCTGCAATAATTCTTTTAAGATTGGAAAATCTGTACGACTATAGTACTGTTTTATTTGATCGATGTTCGCTATAGATTGTTGTATTTTTCTGATTTTAAGTAAACCGTTGAAACTTTTATCTTCTTTATGATAAAAGGGCCCTCAAACCTGGGCTCACATATAGCCACCCTATTTTCGTGTGCCGATGATCAGGAATGCTTTAATTTTAGGACTTTCTGTTCTGCGGTATATTTTATCTCACGTCGGTTTTAATTCTAATATAACTGTTGTTTCAACCTAGCCGCATCTGAATTTTTGATGGCATCATTTATAATTTTTCGGATATCATTCAATTTAAACTCTTCCTGTCTTTGTTGAATGAAAAAAAAAGCTTATCCAGAGGCGTTAAAATTTTTCTTCCTAGGAATAATTCTACGGGTTTCTTTTGTCTCGTCATGCTTTGCTGTTCTCAAGGCAAAGCCTAATTCATTGACGCAGCTGTCCCAACGGTCATGATAGTTCTTCACATATCCCCGAATAATATTAACTACATTTTTATTTACGCGTTTCGCAATATTTGATTGCGGTCTATAAGGTACCATTTTTAGATGGCGTATGCCAAGGCCTGTGCACAGGTTTTCGAATAAATTACTTACAAATTGTCTACGATTACTCGACATTACTTTTACCGGGGTTGCGTATTTTAAAATATATTTATTTAGAAATGAATCTGCTACTATTTTTGCTGAAGCCCGTTTAAGAGGAATTATTTCTACCCACTTTGAGAAATGATCCACGATGGTTAACAAGTATCGGTTTTTATTAATCTATGTTCTGGGGTAGAGACCAAGCAAATCAATGCCAACCAATTCATTTGGGAACGTGGTTTTTATGCTATTTAAGTACCCGGCCAGGTTGCAATTAACGTCGTACATTAATTAACACAAGTAAAAGGACCCGACATACTCAGTCACAACTTTGTATAACTGCGGAAAATATACCGCTTCGTGGACCACACGCAAATGGGCTCCCAATTTCGAGTCATGGAGCTCTTCTAATATACTTAAGCGTAGACTCTTTGGGACTACCGCCCGCAATTCTTGATTATCGTTGCTAGTTTTCGTATAAAAGAGCAATTTATCTATAATTTCATATTGAGCTGCCCTATTGTGAATAGCCGTTAAGTCTACATGGTCGAAATTTTCAGGATCTTCCAGGTACGCATAAATATCTTTAAATTCCGGGTCCGTCTTTAACTCGACAATTATTGTTTCCCGGAATTCAATTATTTTTGCAGTTAGCATTGTACATGTAATTGCATTTCCGTCTTAATCGATTTTAATCCGGGACAGGGTGTCTGCAACTACATTTTCTTTCCCCGGCGTGTGTTTTATGATTAAGTTAAATTCTTGCAGTTCTAGTGTCCAACGTATGAGCCGAGGCGAAAGATATTTTCTGGAGTATAAGCAGCCAACTGCCGCGTGATCTGAATACACAGTTATTAGGCACACTCAAAGAACACCCGAAATTTTTGCACCTCTAGTAGAACTGCGAGAGTTTCCCACTCAATTGCAGTACAATTTCGCTGAGTTTGGTTAAGCGTCTTGCTAAAGAAAGATTCCCTCCCGGGAATTGAAGAACAGGGGTGTTAATTAAGGTCTGTTTCAATTCTCTAAACGCCGTGTTCGCTTTCGCTGTCCATGTGAACCTAGTCTTTTTTCGTTTAAGCACCAACAAAGGTTCAACTGTTTTAGCAAAATCTTTAATGAATACCCTATAATAAGAGCACATGCCCAAGAAGGACGATAACATTTTAGCCGTATTTAGCGGTGGATAACATTTGATCGCTAAAATTTTCGAATTGTCAGTTTCTGTACCGTTTTTCGAGATTTTATAGCCGAGGTACCTCCATTCCTTGGCGGCAAACTTGCACTTTTTAGGATTAACTTTAAGGCCCGCTTCATGCAGTAAAGTGAACACTTCCTCCAAATGTTTAATGTGTTCCTCTAAGGTTTCGCTTGTTACAATAATATCATCGAGATAAATGACAGTACTTTTTTCCAAAACTAGCCTTAACACAATATCCATAAATTTTTTAAATGTAGCCGGAGCTCCGCTTAAGCCAAACGGCATTTTCAAAAAGGCATACACGTCTGACTTTGTGATAAACACTGTTTTTTCCACATCTTCGGGTTTTACTGCAACTTGAAAATAGCCTGACGTCAGGTTTAAGGTTGTCATATATTTAGTTGAACAAATTTTTCTTATAATTTCATCTATTATCGGGGGAGATATGTAGGGTATTCCGCTATGCTAATTAATTTTCGGTAATCAATGGTGAATCTCCATGCGTTCGGATCTGCGGCTGGCAGTCCATTCTTCTTTCTACGTAAAACTATAGGACTAGCATAGGGGCTGGTACTTGGCGTAATTATTTTATCCTATGCATATTCTTAATGTGTTTCTCGAGACTATAATACTTCACCCGATCATATCTGTACGGTTTGGACCAAACTGGAGGCTCACTACCAGTTTCGATGCTATGAGAGACAATCTGACAGAAGCCAGGTTTATCATCGAATAAGTCATAGGTTCCCAACCATTTTCGAACTGGTGCCCCCTTTTCTAGTGAATATTTCAATACCGCCCCCTCCTAGAGAAATAAGAGCGAACATAATGCGTGGTGAAAACAAGAATTAAATAAAAAAATTACTAATAGATAGAATGTTGTTGGAATTGAAACGCTACTGAATTTCTTTGTTATTTAAAAAGAAAAATAAAAGTTTTAGCTTACCTGTTATAAGGACAGGCAGGGGTTTTGATGATACCAAATAATCCATAATAAACTATTGCTTACTAAATAAATAAATTGACAGTTTCAGAGAACACTCAAAAGGCATACATAATTATTATTAAAAAGTATTTTTATTAAAATTTAAAGGCATCGAATTTCTAACTTAACTAATGAGAAGGCTGAATTTGATGCATTTTAAGAAGCTTGTTAATATCAGGCTCGATTTTACTTTAAAACAATCGTAAATCGCCGCTTTCAGTAACATGGAGCCGATTTCTCTTTTTCGTTACCAATGTTGCTACAGCACTAAATCTACGTTCTGCTAAATATGAAGATGGGAATGCAGGCAGAAATCGTTGCACAATCGACCATAATCTTGGATACAATTGCGAAATCGACTTCTGCAGCCAAAATTCTTGGTAGCCATTCTTGAATTTAATTTTTAATTCCTCATTTGTCGTCAGTTCTATCAGTTCTTCTTCTAACTGAGATGGTCCTGCTGTGTTGACATTGGAAAAAGGATCCAAAACCCAGTCTGGTATGTCCATGTTTAAAATGTCCTCGAATCGTTCCTTGAAGTCATTGTAGAGGTTTTCCAAGTGCTGACAGTAAACAAGCAAGTCGTCGTGCTTGAATGATACTGCTGATAAACATGGGAAGGTATGGAATTCACGTCTGCCTATATTTCTTTTATATAATAGCAGTTTAGACACGAAAGCAGCAATGCTATTTTTAGTCTTAATCAAGTTTAAGTCTTCTCCTTGAAGTTGGAGATTGACATCATTAAACAATTTATAGAGGTCTGCTAAGTACGCAATATCGTTTTTTGATGCGATGAGGTTGTCGCGCAATTCCGTGTCTTTGTTTCCTAGGAACTCTATCACAGATTCAAACAGATTGTAAAATCGAGTCAAACAAGTACCTTTTGAAAGCCAGCGCACCTCTGTGTGAAGCAGCAATCGGTTGAAATCTTCATCATTTGCAATGCAAAGCTGACTAAATAATCTGTCATTCAACGAGTTACTTCTGATTTTATTAACTGCTCTTATAACATATTGCAGTGATGTATGGAGACGTTCGCTCAAATTTTTCGCAACCAAATGCTGTCGATGAATTACGCAATGCACAGCAAGCACGTCCGGAACTTTATTTTTTAAGCATGCTATGAAGCCTTTGTGACGCCCTGTCATAGCCGGTGCGCCATCCGTAGCAACCGACAAAATATTATTAAAAGGAATTTCCTTTTCGTCAAAAAACTTTTGCAGTGTATCAAATATGGTTTCTCCTTTTGTATCTGTTTCCAAATTGGTAGCAAACAACATTTCTTGACATATTTTTTCATCTTTGATAAACCTCACGTACGACAATAACAATGCTTCATTGGTTGGTAAAGTGGACTCATCCAGCTGAATTGAAAATTGACAAGTCTGCAGATAATTGCACAACGATTCTTCAATGTTTTCAGCCATCTCATCAATTCGTCTTTGCACAGAATTATTGCTCAAAGGAATTTTTCGGATAATATCTGTAGCTGGTTTATGGAGCACGGTGGTTATTACTTCTTTAACTGCTGGTAAAATTAAATCTTCCCCAATAGTATGTGGCTTGCCTGTTTTAGCAATCAACAATGAGATATTGTACGAAGCTCGAAGTCCGTCATCGTCTTGTTTAGAAGCTGATGAAAATAATTTTGATATAGTTGGCTGATTTTCAATCTTCTTTTTTATCTCTAGAAAATAGGTCATATCTCTGTCTTTCTTATCCGGATGCATTTTATTAAGATGATCTTGAAGCCTAGAAGGTTTCATCGCTTCATTCGAAAATGTTTTTTGACAAATAAGGCACAATGGAGATGATGGATTTGAGGGATTTTCGATAAATCCGTATTTTATATAATCCGCACTGTACTGCCGCCTCTTCTTTTTTGCTTCCGACATGGGTTTTTCTTTACTTATACTTGATCCAAGTTAAGGGAGCTGCAAGGGATACTGCCGGTTTAAATAATATAAGTTGAAGTAGCAAAATATTAAGGCAACGCCGTTTTCATCGTACGCAGTACATGCTGCGATGAACGATAGATAGTGTGAGCCTGAGTCTGTAGCATTCTGCGGGGCTGTTCTATTTTTAGCTACCTACAATTTTTGATCGGGTAAACCACTGGTGACGATTTGTCTACTCCGCCGCCGCTTATTTCGGCGCTCTAATTTTTTCCCGCGTCCAACGTCGCCTACGCACTTTTACAGACTCTCTTAGAATACAGTTTAGTTGGAGATCTCGCTATCGTTGCCGCTTGTAAGTGGCATTTTTTAGTCCCAGTGACATTTTTTGTAAATGTTACGGCCAAAGCCCGAAATCGGCCAATTCGCATTTTGGCCAACGTTGCTGTAAACTTACCGGCGAATGTCCAATCTTTTTGTTGATTTCTGGCTTTGACCGGCCAATTTGGGAAAAAAGAAATCAAGGGCAGATGGTTTTACACACTGTTAAAAATGAAGTATTTAAAAATGAGTACTTCTGTGAGTTCAACGAGTAGAAACTATTCAGTGAACGCATATGCTGTAACAATGTGATAGTGTGAAGATTAGATTTGCGCCCTTCAAAATGACGAATTATATCTTAAGCAAATGCGTTGCGTATCGAGTATGAATACAGAGGCAAATTGAGTACTCAATTTGTCAACTACCTTTAAGGGTGATCCTTAGTCTTTTTCTGCTCCATAGACTCAATCTACCATTATCACATCAGGCTTTGGCCAAGAATTCCCAGCCACTTCGCGAAATGGCCGGCCAAAGTATAAAATACAATATTAATTGCAAGTATTTCGGACTTTGGCCAAACCTCCTGGCCAAAACGCGAACTGGCCGAACTTCGGGCTTTGGACGTAACATAAATATGTACATAAAGACAATAAAGATATATTTTTGCACTGAAGGCTTTTCCTTCTGATATTATGAACTCCGGTTCTACTGCTCCTTTCACTAAAATGGTGACCCTTTCAACAAAAGTCAACAGTTTTCTGCGACTTTTTGGAGTGCATCTCGCCAAATTGGCAAGACAGGTTGCTAGTTTTAGCACATGCAGCCCCAGAATCGTACATACTAGAGAGGTATGTCTTTCTCTGAACAGTGAAGTCTCATATCGAAATATGTGAATTTTCGCACACGTGATAGAAATGAATTATCAGCGTGATTTTAAAGTCTTTTTTAGACTATATTTGGCTAATCTTCCAACGCCCCTCTGTGCCATATCAACGCCCCCAATTTTCTCTGGGTTTTTTACCGCCCCCCTGAAAGCCTGAAACGCCCACAAGGGGGCGTTATCGCCCACGTTGGGAACCTATGGAAAAAGTTAAATAATTTAGAGAAGGTTTTTACCAACTGTTGAATTCGTTCTTTTTCTCCTTCTTCGAGGTGACTTAGATTCACCTCCGGGACTGCAACGTTTTCTTCTTGAATTTTGTCCATTTTGACCTGTAAGGTAGAATCTTTAAAATTAATATTCGCGTTAGCTGCGCGCAAGAAATCAACCCCCAATATGACTGCGGTTAATAAATTTTTGACCACCAGAAAGTTTATTTTCTGAACCTCGTTTTTTAATTGGACATACAACCCCACCTTTCCCAAGCAGACGCATTGTTTTCCTTGGGCAGCAATCACAGGTTTTCCCCTTGTTTTTAACAGTCTATATCGACGAAAATGTTTTTTAAAAAAATCCTGCGACAGGAAGCTGCATTGAGCCTCTGTATCTAGTAACGCGGTCGTAGGGACGTCGTTTAGTAGTATTTGAATTTCTGACGAGGCCAAATTTTGTACGACTACCCTATACAGCTTCATTTCTGAGGGATTTACCTTCTCACGCGATGACGTCACCCTCTTCGTAGTCACCGTTATTAGTTTAAATCATTTCTTTCGCCCTTTGTCAAACTGCTTTTTATTTTGCCATGCTTTGTTCTGACCGGCTTTCCTTGCATCCGGCTTTCCTACCGTCCCCTCTTGTCGATAGGAACTCTGCTGAAATTGAAGTAGTTTGATTGTGAAACCTTGAATACTGCATAAAATTCTTCGCACGCGCGTTTTCCGCCGTTCTCCTACCCTGAAATTTAATAGCTAGTTCAAATAAGTTTTCCAGTGTTTGAGGGTTTCTAACTTTAAGAAAGTTCTGAAATGGCGGAAGCAAACGCGACAAAATTATTTCGATAGTTTCGTTGTCGGGCCTTTTCCTGTATAATAATTTGACAATATGAATTTTCCTCTTTAATAACATTAAACTGCTCAGTTGGTAAACAATTCTGTATGGATTATGTAGTACTCCGGGACAGAAGGCAACTCAGCGGATTTCAGGATTTCAGTATTTGTTTTTTTTTTCTGTACATGTATCTATTCTTGTCTTTGCCTTATATAATTTTATATATCTGTGTTATTCTAACGGCCATGCACACCCACAAAGCTATTGTCACTTAACCATTGTCAAACAATAATTATCAGCCCCTGTTTGGCCATGTATTGATCTTTAGATATGTTTAATAAACTCCCGAGGCAACCTCACGGGGCCCCAGGAAGTTGTTGTTCCTAAATAGGGAAGGGCGTATGACACACGTCTGTTTAATTATGTTAAACACCAGGCGTCCCCGTCCTCCGTCACCTGTCACCTATACGTTCGAAGGAAAACGCAGGGTGCAAACTGGGGGTTACGGCCTCACATTTTCAAGATACTATAACAAACAGTTGTAGAAAAAATATTAAGGAATGAGGCGCAATCTGGGCCATTCCAATGACCACCATGAAGGAGCGGATCCTCTACAGCGCACAGAGGCCTTTTGCCCTAGCAATAACAAGAGCCTATCGCACAACCTCGACTATGTCGGGCTTGGTGCTGGTAGGTCTCACTCCACTTCTACTAAGGGCAGTCCAAGAAGCAGTTGTCTAGACAGTGTGACAGCTCACGGCAAATATCGCACATGGAGATGTAGCCTGTGAGGCTCTTCACTAAAAAATTTTAAAATTAAGCTCTATTTTAGGACATTAGATCTAGTTTTGTGTTTCAGAAGTCTTCTAAAGTCTGGAAAGTCGAGTTTATAACAAATTGTGGCGGTTGGATAGTGGTAGTATGTCTTCGCGGAAATACGACATAATAACCTTGTCTCACTCAGAACAATTTCTGGAGAGCGTGGGGGAAGTAGATTTAAATCTTGTGTAAATGAAAGCTGTTTGAGGGCCAAAATAATTTCAATAAAGGGTATTGGTAACGAAAGTGGAAATTGTTTGTAAAAGATAAAACTAATACTCTCTCCTTCCAGAAAATTTGGAAGGATCAAGACGGACATCTGACTAAAGATGAAGTAGATGTATGTAAAACCTATTCAAATTTTGAATGTGTATTTTTCTTAGTTTCAATCTAGCTTTAGATATTTTTGTGAAGTTGGCCCTAAACAAGAAAGGTTTAATGAAATTCATTCAAGAAAGCAGAATTTCTAGAAGTTGAACTTTGATCTTAAAGCCTTTTGTGTAGAATTTACACTCTTAATCAAGGCCATTTTGAGACCTTATTCTTCGAGTAGTTAAATTCTGGTGGAGAAAAATGTAAAGTTTATCCTAAGTTTATTAACATTTATTTTAAGTTTTGTATCTTTCCCATCTTATTCTAATTTCAGCTTACAATTTCCTGTCAGAATGTAAATTCAGAAAGGCAGTAATTGCATATGAGTAAGAGTACTATTTAAGTCGATGTTTCACTGTCTTCAAGAGAAAGAGTCTGATTTTCTGACCAGCGCGTGTTTGCCTTTGGCTACGTTCTTTCTCAGTTACTACGCTTGACCATACCTTAGGCCCTTGCCTGGGATCTCCGAATAAATTAATATTTAGGGGCCAACTATTTAGATTGCTGATAGCTTCTGCTATACCTTTCAGATAGCTTAGTTAAGCTAGTTTAGTTTACGTTCGTTATTATTTAAGTTCAAGCCCGAGTGGAGGCTTTGTGTAAAGTTCCAAGTAGGAATTGATTGTAAATATTCTGAAAAATAAAGGGTATTGAAGCCTTCTTAAGATCTACGTATTTATTCACACATTTAAGCGATTATTCCCTTGTTAATTTTAGTGGAGTTCTAAGTTAGAACTTTAGAATTAAATAAGTAAAACCCCCCAACACATCAGACGTTAGAAATATTAGATGTAGAAAAACCTCTAAATTATACAAAAGCATGTTCTGAAAAACTCTTTGGCAGCTGATGACACAGGTTAACAGAAATAGGATTATCTGTTAAATCATGCTGTGTTGCAAATTTTTTTGAAGTATTGTTTTATTATTTAAGCATTTAAAAGTGAATTAGAACAAAAATTTATTATTTTTTATGCGTTCTTGTTCTAAATGAAGGTAAAAAATGAATAGTTCTGATAAACGCAGAAGAGACCTTTATTACATTCACATTTTAAAATTAAACTATCTCAAAATTGAAATTTTTGATTATGTAGTCCTTCCGCTACTAATAACTGATGATTTTTGCATCGTTTACAGAACGATTACAGCAACATGTGAATTTTATTGCGACCGTTTTTTATCGAACAGTTTTCTAACATCGTCGTCATATCAAAGAACTGAAAAAAAGTAAAAAATGGTATCTACTGCAAAGTTGTTTTCTTCTTTCGAGGCTTATGCCGTTTCGACATCACGCACTTAAAAAGATCAAATCGGTCGAGCTGATTCAGTTTCTTCCTCTGTTTTTGAAAGAGATAAGAGAATTCGAAAAATCTATAGCGTTCCAAATAAGAATCCTTTTCCAGCCAAAGCCGTAAGCAATCAAATAACTTCTGGTGTTATATATTTCGAATATTCTAGTCTCAGGTAGATAAAATAGTTGCGAAATAGCACATTTGTCGCAATGCACATTTTCTTATGAACGCTGTAAAAGCTAAAATGTTTTACACAGACATAAATATAAACCTTGTTCATGTGTCTTGCAACTATGTTTTTAATTTGCGATCTTTGATGTTGTGTGAGAAGGTACTTCTCTTATCAGGAATTCAGGAAAAGTATTTTATATTCTAAGCTTTAAGCCTTGACTCACATGCTTAGCAACCAAACATCTATTCTAAATGTTGTAATAAATTTTCTAGGAGAAAAAATCTAAAAACTTCTACAATGCAGAAAAAGTGAATATATACTATTAACTGTATAACAAGATGAAAGTAAAGTAAGATATAGTATAACAAGATGAAAGCATATTTTACTTGCAAAGAAAAATAGAAAAATCATTAAACTATCAAAAAATAAATTTCCTTGATGAATGGTGCAATTTCTTAGCCAAGTCAGACATGTGAAATCTTTCATCTGTGAATGTTTGAAATTTTTAGGGTATTCCAGATGAAACATTAAACATGCAACAAAGAGATCTTGAGATGATTATCAGTGTCATTTCATTTTTAGAGCAAAATAAAACCTTTTAACTAGATAAAAAAGCAACTTCAGAGGCGGATAAGTTTTGACAAGTATATTTTCCAAAGTTTAAACTCAGAAATAGTTATTTAAGAGTTTCGTTGATAAGTGAAACTATAACTTAAAAGTCTAAGTTGTCGAGAATTCGAGTAATTTCGTAGATTCTAGAACTATAAAATGAAATAAAAACAAGGTTATTTTGGCCACTGTTTAATAGCAAAGCGCCGCTTAAAATGGTAGTATGAATGTTTAAGAGCTTCAGCTATAAATGTGGGAGAAAAATGCCCTGTCAAATGCAATGGATTTCAAATAATTGAATTTCTGATGACGAAAGGATTCTGAAGAACAAATCTTGAAATCACAACTTACGTTAAAGTAAAGCAAGTAAAAAAGAGCTGTTTTATGTTTAGCAGGGACAGAACCATTTCGCATATTAAGGAAACGCTGACAGTAAACAATAGCTGAAATTATATTTATAACCATGATTAAAACGCCTTGGAAGGGAAAAGAGTTATTCTGATTCAGTTTCTGAAATAAATGGATCAACCAAATTTCTAATAGATAAAATCTTCGTGAAATATTCTTCATTGAATTCGAAATCCTTACGAGGCCTTTATTTTCGTAGCCACTGGTCGTACCCGAATCCAAATACATTGTGGTCATAAAGAAACTTTGCCAACATCTGCACTTCTAGCTTCCGTTCCGTTTAACCGGTCGAGAGAAGATTGCAAATATAGTTATTCGGAAGTATGCCCTGGAGAGCGGTCACGGTTACGATTATAGTTACAGAAACTCTAAAGTGTCGAATGGCAACGCCACCTTTTTCCGCTCTCAAAATGTTCAGCGCATGCGAAAACCCTGAATAGCATTGAAAGGGCACCGATATGTCCCAAAACTGGCTTGTTATGCATGCACAAAAAAGAGTTCTGAAAACCCGCCAACGAAACACGATCTGGGAGCACGCAAAAAATTTGCATATGACAGAGGCAAGACACCGATCACTGATGACAACACATATCGGGCAAAAGAATGTCTTTATTTAGATCAAACATTTTCCGCATGGCTGCCATCACAGGCAACTATGCATTGCATTGGGAGACGGGCAAGAATACCGCTGAACGCGACATGGCAGGAGGGATGTTTGCAAATCCGTATAGAATCCTTTAAATCCGACAATTTGCAGATTGCACAGGTAAACTCTGCATTTGAGATATCCCCAAAACCAGAAATCCATAGGTGTCAGATCGGGGGATCGCGGAGGCCACGGAGAAGGATAATTGTGTGAGATGATGTAATCACCAAAATGCTGTTCTAGGACCCTTTAAAAAACCTCGCTATATGTGGAGGTGCGCCATCTTGCATCCAAAGGATATCATTGAATTGATCATTGATTCCGCTAGTAGTGGTCATCCCCTTTTGATAATACAGTTTTATTAATTCACCACGAACTTGAAAGGTGCCTTGGTTCATTAGAGTTTGGAACGCCTTTGGAGTGCCTTCAATTTCATGGCTTGATTTACTTCATCGTTCAATTTAAAGGAAGGTTTGATGTCTGTACTTTCGATTTGAAAGTTTGTAGTAATTAATTTAATTATTTCTTCTTTTCTAGTATTTCTGGGTAAATTATTTATGGTACATTTTGAGGTTCTTTTGGCAGGAAATTTTAATGTTATTAAAGGGTTGATTTTATTATTGTTCTCCGGGTTGAGTTAATTTTATGAATGTCTTCTCTGGAAGAACAGGAGACTACTATTCCTTCTTTTTTAATATGTATTATTTTGTTGATTTTCATTCCAATATTTTTTATTGTGTTTGTATTTTTGCAACTTCTCTTGGAGTTGTTGGTTAGTCATATTTTCTTTAGGGTATATTATTAAGGTTTGTATTTGTTTACGTTTCGGAATATTTATGGTTTTTAAAGCATCAGCATAGGATTTGTTTGTTGAACTGTGCTCATGATCATAGTGAAATGGGAAATTAGATATATTATCGTAGTTAATTGGTATTTCTTTTGGAACTGTTTGTGCTATTTGGTAGCTTTGGTGGTAATGTTTTTTTTTGTTGACTAGCTTGGATGGTGAGTACGATCTATTGAAAAAATTACATCATGAACTGTTAATTCAATGTTGAAGTGTGGTTTTGATAGATATCTTCTTTATGTATAGGGTTATCGAGTAAGTTTCTTTATTTTGCACGTGTAGCATATTTGTTATCTATAAAATGATTTAGAGATTTCCTTTTTTCATTGGTTGAGTAGTTGCAAAATTCTTGATTATCTTGTGGTGAATAAAGACTTTTATTCATACCTATTTCTTTCGTTGGTGGTTTGTTGATTGGAGAAGTGGATGCATCGTTTATAAATATTTGGCTTGAAACAACTGCTGCGTCAATAAGCTTTAGTTGAGTTGATCCCTGTTTTTCAGTTGTACCTAAAAGAAGGTGTTCGATATTCCAGATATCTCAGATATGAAAGTGCGCATTAGGGGATATAGTGCGCTTTAGGGGAATTTATAGCATTGAACAGCTGGGTCCTGTTCAATGCTATAAATGTCAGCGCTATGGGCACACGAAGAGCGCCTGTTTTAATTAACCAAGATGCGTTCGCTGCCTAGATCAGCATTATTCATGCGAATGCCCCATCAGAGGACATAAGGAAGTTAAAGCCACGTGATGTCCTTTGCGCTAGCTCTCATGCCGCAAGCAGTGCTGAATGCCCTGAAAGATCAGGCAACCACAAGAAAAATAAAAAAAAATCCACCTAACCTCGAAAAAGACTTTTCTCGTTTTACGAAGCAAAATAAACACTCTCAGCGATATGTTAACACAAAATTCACGGCAAATAGATCTTATGCTGACGCAGTTCATGATAAGCAGAAGGAAAATCCTCAATCGGAATTGAGTAATATTAATAAACCAAAAGGTTTTAACGATTTTAGGAATCTAATTTTTAAGCAGAAAGATTTATATAATAAGTTCAATGCCACACAGGACGAGAATAGCAAAACTAACGTCCCTTTACAACCACTTGAATTATTCATATAAGTGATCCTGCAATTTTCTCTCAGCGCTTAGTAGACAAGCGGGCTAATTCCTCACACTGCTTATTCAAAGCAGACAGCGGGTTCAATCCCAAGTCGACCTCTTTCTACAAACATTTAACTGGGACTTGGTAAATATTACAGATTTTTTTATCATTTTATGTTTTTTAGTATGCTTTTGATTATTTTTACTGCAAGATCTACTATTCCTGGAATGCTGATTCTCCGTACAATAATTGCTTATGCCATGAGGACTTTAATATTTTGATGATCTCATCTACCATACTGAATCTAATTACCATGTAATTGCTTCACTCCGTCGATGTATTTACTTTTAGCGGATTTTCACGAACTTTATGTTTTGAAGTTATGCAAATCAAGTGATACATGGGAGTAAAGGTCCTCCTAACAATGATTTTATTACGCAAATGCTGATCCCCTGATCTACTCGGGCATTTCTGCCCCTGCATCGCTACATGAAGCACTCAACTGAAGATATCCAGTATACAGCTTGCAATTTTGCAAACTAGACGCGGCTACAGAGGCAAATGGAATGGAATGGAACATTAGTGTTTTGAGTTCAGGGATTAGCTTGAGAGCGATCGGCCGAGTCGGGAGCTTCCCTTTAGTGCTTTGGCGTGAAGCTATCTCCACTGTTATAGTCTGAAATCTGCGTAACTAATTGTTTCAGCCTGTTTCCCTTAGTTTTTCAAACGAGTGTAAACGTGTCTTTGGAACTATCCTGTGTAATAGTGGTTACTGGCGAATAAATTGTGTTTTGATACTTCTTCAAGTGTTATCACCAATTACTCCAAACTCTGATAAAAGCAGTGACAGGCTTAGTGCTTAAATTAAAAGTGGAAAATATTTCTAATTCAATAATATTTTTGCAGATCTTATGCACAGGATCGGGCAGAATTTTTGATAAAAATTAGTGACAGGTGTAAATTATTGATAGCATAAATTGGTAGCATTGTTTGCATAAATTAAAAATGAAAAATATTTCTAGTTCAATAATTTTTTGTGCACCACAATTAGTTTATAATCTTAAAGTAATAAAAATTCATTTGAATATTACTAACATATTTTTAGCATTTGAAAACACACATGAGACTCAAGTGAACATGCGTTCCGACTAATAAATGCAGCAAAATTGCAAAATAAACACATTAGTAAATCACAAAGGAATATCACTGAATGATTTCAAAACCGAAATAATAAATTTCTAATTAAAATAAATTATTTTTGACCGACTACAACGAGTATAAGCTTTTATTATACATAACTACAGGGACCAGGAGGATGTAAAGAAGTTATATTACGTAATTTTATTGTAAAAGTATCGTAACATAAGTATTTGCGTCTTTTAAAACCTTTGTGTTCCAGAAGCACATGTTTACGACCAACGTGTAAGGACTTTTAAGGACAGTGTCCTAAAGTCCGGTGTTAAAACCATGGTCCTAAAGTCCACTATTAAAGTCCGCTTGATAAATCTTAAGAACTCGGTGAATATATAAGTATACACTGTGTCCGCAAAAGAATGAAAATTTTCTTCACTGTCAAGTCTCAAACAATGCTAGATTCATGAGAATGTTGTGTGCCGGAGGTTTGTTCTTACACATAACATAAGTGCATAGCGTATATATGCGCATACATGTATTACTGTATATATTTCTAAAATATGTACAGTAAATGATGTGTGAGTTGCTTTCCAAAAATATTATCATGAGGAATTTCCAGAGAATATTTCTCTATGTTATCTTTTTTCTTTTCTTAAACTACATGCATTTGCAATATGTGTTAAATTAAGTTTGAACTTGAGCTTGAAATTGAAAGCCTTTCATTGAATTATCTTATTCTTCCTAATGTTTAACATCTTAAATCAAGAGCACGGTTACTGTGGAAACTTATAAAGTAGATAAATTTTAGAAAACTTATTTGTAATTTTTACTTGTCAGAATTTCAACTAGGACATAAAAATAAAATTTCTTTTTGCAGAATTTTTATTACATTATAAAGTTTAAAACACGTTCTAAAAAGGTAATTTTTGCATTCAAGTTAAGTAAATTGATTTTATATTCTTTATCATAAACTGAGTTATCTAGAGTGAAAAAATAAAATATTTATGAAGCACTAATTTAGTAATTTCTTCAGCATATCAGTGCAATAAAGTGTATGCTTTAAGTAATAGTTTCGCTTTCATTCCCACTTCAAGGCTTCCTGGGATAGCATTTATTTCTTAATTGAAGGAAAGTTATAAAACGGAAGACAAAGGATGAGCTGTTATTTGTAGATAATAATAGTATCAGGAAACTAGTTCCGGACCCACGAAGGTTTACAGAGCCCGAGAAAATTAACAGGGGAATTCTCATAATTATCTATTTCTGAATTATCCTTAAAGGTGAAGAGAAAGAAATTAGGTATTTCAAATTATCATAAAATTTAAGAAGAAACAAAAGCAACTTAAAATACCCTTGTCATGTTATAAGGTATTTCTCGGGCCTTCTTCGCATACCTTCGTGGTGTAGTGGTAGGTACGCTGGTCGCGTATTCCCGAGATCCGTGGTTCGAGTCCCGGCGAGGGCATTGCTCATTTTTCACATCTCCATCTAAATTGTGCATTTTTTGCTTTAAAAATGACGTAATATCTCTACAGTGGCGCTCGAGCAAAACCGCCAGGATTTGGCAATTGGGTCCTCTAATCCCCAGTCGCCCTTTAAAAGGGGGGGTATGTAAGATATTTCTCCCGCCATCTTTGCATGCCTTCCTGGTGTAGTGGTCAGCACGCTGGGCGAATATTCCAGAGGTCCGTGGTTCGAGTCCCGGCGAAGTCATTGCTCATTTTTCATGACTTCTGCTTCGAACCAACATAATGACTCTGCATTGTATTTCTGAAGCACAATTAGTTCCTTAAAAACAATCTTTTTAATGATTTAAGCTCTTAATTTTCAGTTAAGTGTTTATGTTTCCAGATAATCATAATTTTACTTCCATGCTGAATATAATCAATTTAGCCTTAAATTTAGTTATATTGACTTATGACTGAAAAAGGTGTTTTTGACATGTGAATCTTTGCTTATTTAAAATGCACTGCATAAAAGTTCGTGGTCACCATAATCTAGACGTTTAGCTGAATTCTTTCGGATTTTCATGGAAAGCAGTTGCTCGTTAAAGAGCTTATAGTCTCGTTAAAATGAATGTAGTGAAAAAAAAGCAGTTTTAAAAATATGAGAATCTTCTTCCAATATTTAAAACTAATTGAAGCACATTGCGTCTTTTCTGAAACGATGTTGAAAGTTAAATAAAATAAGTATGTTATCATTTTTATTCACCAGACAACTGAATATTGTTATTTTTCTCATTTCTCTAAATGCCTTATTCACATTAATGAATATTCACAATGTGTTGATGGCTTAGATTTCACCATTGTTTTTCAATATTATAAATCACACTGCTCAAAATTGAAACTGCAACGACAAGAAGAAAATGTTGTAAGTTTAGGCAATTTTGGGGGATATCATAGGTGAAGGTAAGACATGAAGATGATTAAATTTTTAAGCGCTTTGCTAAATTTTACAAAACCTTGGCTTAATGTAATTTTTCTGCCGAATGAGACTTCAAAAATTAGACATAGTGTTAACGCCACTCTGTAGAAAACTCCGTTATATTTGTATTGCTTAATCTGGCAACGCTATGTTGCTTCAATAATGCAGCTTCAAAAATATTCAGTCGCTCGTTTGTTTCGCTGCTTCATCGGAAGCAAGATTCGAAAGGTTAAATAAAAATATTAAAAATGATAAATGATATTTGTATTTTAAATTTATATTACAGTCCACTAGAAATAACGCTTCATATTTATGGCTCGTTAAGAGACAGAGCAAAATCGGCTAAACAAATTGTCGCTTCGAACGTTAAAAGCATTAAAAACATTAGTTTGATCGCGTATGAAAAAAATGGCTAACTCAGACGATGAAATGAAGACCAAAGATAATTCTACGGTATTGTCATCGGATAAAAAACTAAAAGTGCTTCATCGGCGTCGTGGAAACTTTAAAACTAGGATCACGAAATTGGAAACTTTTTTGAAAGATTCAGCTTTGAATGCTGACAAGATGAGCTTTCAAATGAAATTAGATATGGTTTCGGACATATTATCTCAGATCGAATCGCTGCAGCTGGAATATTACGATGTCGCTGAAGACGAAAATTTATGAAGTGTGGATTTAGAATTTGAAGCGATGGAAGACCGTTTAGAAGAAATGAAAGTAAGCTTAAAGGCATTATTATCAGAGTCTTATTTAGTTGATAAAGATTTAACGAATAATATTAAGAATCCTTATTATGTTTCTACTAAGTTACCTGATTTACGCTTACCAGAATTTGATGGTTGTATTTAAAACTGGAGTAATTTTTAAAAAACAATTTGATAGTTTGGTTACAAATAGCTCTTCTTTAAGTGATATCGAAAAATTGTTCTATTTACGTTCTGCGTTGGAAGACGAAACGAAAGCTGTGGAAACTCCAGAAGACAGCTTGCAGTCTTTATTTGAGGTTTTAATTGATAGGTATGAAACTAAAAGTGTGATTGTTAATTCTCATATTATGAATATTTTAAATTTTTAGAAAATTCATGTTGAATCTTATAAGAGTCTTAGAAATCTAGTTGATATTTTGAACAAATTCCTAAGAGGTTTAAACTTAGTGAAATTAGAAACGAATGAACTAACGCATCAATTCCTAGTAAATATTGTCGTTCAAACATTAGATAAAGAAACAAGAAAACAATATGAAATGAGTTTAACATCGAGTAAATTACCCAAATTTGGAAAGTTCATGGAATATTTAGAAAAACGATCTCAAATGTTGGCAAATTTATGTGGAGTTCAATTACCGTCACCTAAAAACTAGAACTTCTTATGCAAATGAAACCAGAAATTTCATGTTAAAGTCAAACCGTAATTCCAGCATATTGTGTAAGTTGTTCCTTATTTTTAAAAACGACTGCATTGTACTCCACATTTTGTATATAGTTGTCCCTTATTTTTAAAAATGACTACATTGCAAAGAATTAATATTGTTAAAAAACATGCACTTTTATAAACTGCTTAAGTGACAAACATAAGCTTGCATCATGCAAATCCAAATATCTTTGTCGATTGTGCCAAGAAAGGCACAATTATCTATTATGTCGGTCTGAAACTAAAAGTTCCTTGTATGGAAAAACTTCACCAGACCAAGATATTTCGCCAAGCTCGCAATCGGGAAATCGTCCCCTTTCAGAGACTGCAGATGCTCATAATACGCAAAGCATAAAGAGGCCTATTTCAGCAGAAGAAATAAAAACTGCAAGCCTAACTGAAGTGGTACAGACTTTTGCCTCTTTAAATAAAATATCAAACAAAACAGTTTTGCTTTCTACAGTCATGGTTAAGGTTTGGTCACCTATTCGAAATGATTATATTAGCGACAGAGCGATACTTGACAGTGCATGTCAATCGAATTTTATGATCTTGCAATTCGCTTCTTCGCTGGATTTTATCAAACATAAGGTAAACATTCCTGTTAATGGTTTAAGTGGAAATGAGATGAATATTAAATGGAAAATAAATGACGCTCTTATTAGTAATAATGGCTTCTCTTTCACTTCGGTAATATATTTTCTCGTCGTACATAAAATTACAGACTTAGTTCCTTCATTGGGTCTTTATTCGAAACATGAAAAATTAAGTATGACAAATCGTTCTACATTAGTTGCCCCAAACTTTGATATCCCTCGAAATATAGATATGATTTTAGGGTCTGAACGTTTAATATGTGTATCAGAAAATTTAATATTTATAAATTGCGTATTTGGGTTGATTGCTAGCGGATCCATTACTTCAATACCCGTAAACAATATTGTTATTTAACAAGTAATTCGGAAACCATTGGTAAATATTTAAGAAAATTTGGGGAAATAGAGGAAATTTCCGTTGATCGACCCTCAAGTTCAGAAGAACAATTCTGTGTAAACCATTTTCAAAAAACATACAAACGGGATTGTACAGGCAGGTTCGTCTTTCAGATGTCTGTCAAGGAACGGGAATTAAATACTCTAGGTAATTTAGGAATTTTAGCTAAAAAAGACTGCAACAAACAGTTAGAAGATTGAACAAAATTCCTGATATGCCTTAGCTTTATTGCTAGTTTTTTCAAGAAGCCTTTAATTAATTTCAAGAAGATTTTAATTAAACCTGCGGTAGTCTTTTAAACATTTGTCTCCAAAGCCCAGCTCCAATGTGCTGGACAGAGTTTCGAAATCTAGCCTTTGGTTTTCCTGAAGAGACTGAAGGATATCCGCGGCGTCTCCTCTCAAAGAAGCTGGAGCTGACGGGCCTTAGCTTGGGAATTCCGTCCTTTCGCATCCGCCACTATAGAAAATTGAGTCTCATGTACTTGCCCATCATACGTGGATAGCTTCAGTGAGGGACAAGCAGGCACGATTAAAAGTTTAAAACCATCCGAATTGCTCCCTGCCGTCGCTAGGAATTTCTTTAAATTATCATATTATACACATTCATTATAAATTTTGCAACTGCAGAAACCCTGTCATCAATTTGTTGTTCGATATGTCCTTGGACGACAGAAACGTTTTCTTCAACTTGTTGTTCGATTCGCTGTTGGACGGCCGAAACCTTTCCTTCTATTCGTTACTCGACAGCAGAAACTCTCTCTTCTATTTGTTCTTTCACAGAAGAAACTCTTGAATTTGTTCAACTTTATTTTTAACAGCTTCTATTACCCCTTCCACAGCGTCCAATTTGTCTTTTACTCGTATTATACAGGTAATCTCTTCTTGAACAGCTTTCATCTCTTCTCTAACAGATTCCTGAGCAACTTTCATCTCTTCCTTAAAAGTTACTTGGCCAGCTCTCATCTCTTCTTTAACTGATTCAGAACCATCTTCCATCTTTTCTTGAACAGCTTTCATGTCTTCTTTTACCGAGTTGACGGCCCCTTCCATCTTTTCTTGGAATGCAGCAAATGCAGTCATGAGCTGCCTCGTTTCTTTTTCCATCGCTCTTGTGATTGGCATTCAAATCCTACTTCTGACACAAAAAGTATTGCGTGCGTACGGATTTGTAATGGTTTGAATGCACAAGTCGATAAAAAGTTAATAAAATTTATTCTTTTCACGAGAAATGAAACAAAATGCTGAAACATCTTCAGAGATATTCGTACAATAACACAGTAGTTATATTTAAAACTACTCAAACGTTGAATACAACTCAGTTTAAAATACAGAGTAAGTTTATCTGATCTCACAGCGATATCGCTAGAATCATTAACAGCACTAGGTAAACAACTACAGTTCACTTCACAACAACAACAACTCAGCTGAGATATTTTAATCCGGCTTATTTAAGCTTTTTAACCATTCACGAGAATATTCTGGTAAAATATATTTTCTCGTTTTTTCTGCATAGCAAAAGATATTACGAGATATGTATTTATTAAATGTTAAATGCACGCCTTCTTGTATTTTTACTTTTCCGGCGCAGCTTTCTCTTAAATTTCGTCACACTCTGCATTGCATCGGAAAATAAAACAATTTAATTACAATTCTGCTAAAGGTAGCTAAATAAATACAAAATCCGTAACAGTATATACTAAATAATTTTAATAACTGTAAATAGTATGTATCAATTGCAAAGGTCTTCAAAGCGACCACTCAAAAGACATTATGAAGAAACAGGGCTACAGGCCTTTGATAGCAACAGCTTGGTATCCTAGTTACCGCTATTGATAAGCTGAATGCATTATCTAATAAAAAGTGCCCTAGAAAGCATTAATTAACATTTTATAATATTTATTTAGGTTTCTGTGAAAAATTAAACTTACATTTTTTATCATATAAAGATTAATAGTACGATGTTCTTTTCAACTAATGGGCTGTTAAGGACATTAAAGACGGATTAATCAAAAATGGAAATGCATATAAAATGAAACGATTAAAATTGGTTTTGTAAAATATAAAGTTTTTTTTTATTTTATATATTATTTTTTTAGTTCCTTAATTGCTTCTTTTAAATTACGAAGTTTTTAGGACTGGACGAAAAAAAATATTCTGTTTAAAGGTAGAAGAAAGGACATAACAATCCATTTAGAAATATTAGGTATGCACGTTTAAGATGAAAATGGAATATGATTTAATGAATTGCAGATAAAATGAAGAAAAGGTAAGGAATGAGAATACATTTGTCAATATGTTGATGAGGCAAAATTCTGATTCTAAAAGAGCTGACGTTAATAATATCACTGTAATGAAGAAGAGTGGGATAAAAATAACTGCTTATAATGCAACATTAATTTTGCAAATCTACAAATATTTTACCCAATTTACAGAACCTTAGACAGACCAGTTTCTCTTTCCTTTGTTAGCAGCATCTCAAGAGACATTTAGCGAAACATTCTTCCGAGGATTATGCGCTATATTACTAATGTAAAACTAAATTGCGTATTTGTTTTCAAAGACCAATTTAGATTACATTCGAAGTCTGCAAAGAAAAATGTTTCATTAAACATATCTCCACAGTTTGATGTAACTTCCAAAACATTTTAAAATTAACAATATTTTGTGCTATTAATTATCATCATTAGTCATATTTATTAGCATTTGGAAAATCTTATCTTTGTTGATAAAATTAATTTTATTTTTAATGCTATTTACAAATACAGTGAAAGTTTTATATGATAAAAAATTAACGAAAGCAAATTTATTTTTTAACCTGAGGGAAGCACAGTAATTTTAAATGGAATCAAACCCGCGTATATTAAAGTTCAATATTTAACAACGAATGGCCAATGTATGAAATGATTCGGTACAAAAAGTGATAATAACAATGCGCTTATATATTCATTTGATGTTCTATGAAATAAAAATCCAATGTAAACATATTTTCAAAAAGAAACGTTAGGTTAGGCTAGGTTATTCCTTTACGGCAAAGCACACGAGGGCTATCTGCCTAAAGGGAGGGATGACTTCGTGGAGGACTTTCTAAGGGAAACTGGCTCGTATACACGTTACACATGGGGAAAACCACGAAAACGCCCATGCAGCCAGCCCGTTCACGGGATTCGAACCTCGGACCGAACTACCAGTGTTCAGCGTCTTTACCACTCGGCCGCTAGTGGGCCTTTTCAAAAAAAGGAATAAGATTTAAACTATCAGAGAATATTGTATATCATGTATGTAATTATCAGTTTCCATGTCTAATGTTCTACAGAAAAATTCTCAGAGTCTTCAAGACCAAAATTTTGAAATCTCAGGTGCAAATCATGCGAACCTCATGAAAGGTAGAGCGTATAAACGATTAAAATTCCGATGCGTAAGTGAGATGAGAAAAGAATTTTAAAGCTGCAAGATCTTGGAATTTAAAATTTTACAAATGTTTCAATATCCTGACTTGTATTCAAGATTTAATATATAGTATTACCTTTTTTATAAATATTACAAACATTCGCATGAGCACATTGAACTATTACATGCTTTGCTGCAGAAAAATAATTAATTTTCAGGGTCTTGATTACTTTCTTAATTGCTTCGGTCTTAAGGCAAAAATGTGTCCTGTTGGTTTTGCGGGCAGATTTTATACTTCGTTTTAGATCTTAAGTTGTTATCAAAATAGCTTGCGTTGTGTATGCTGAATGAACGTAGCAAAAAAAAATCAAGATAGTTAAAATAGTTAAAATGGGTAAGCTAGAGAAAGTTATATTAAATTCACAATAGCTATGTTTATTTTCCTGCATCTCATATTTCCCCGTCTGTTGCACAATTTTAAGCTCACCGTAGGTGAACGTGCAAATATACACTCACGTTTGTGAAAATTGCAACACCATGAAGGACTTACGCGAGTGAGCTGAAATTTTCAGGGAATGCAAAGTAGCGCATGATATGCAAATGATTAGAATTGCAAATCCGTAGCGCATGCGTATGCTGAGCAGCGCCCTCTGAACGGCTGATGGATACGAATAAATAGACGGCTGTAGCGAGGCGTGTATGGTTATCGGTGGTTATCTGCTAGTGGTAAACGTTAACTCAATCTGTACTTATGCCTCGTCGACGAAAGAGAGCGAGATTTGAACAACTTACAGAGTTTGAACGAGGGAGAATCATCGGCCTTCGTGAAGCTGGATTGTCGTATCGTGCAGTAGCCTCTCGTGTGCAGCGTAACAGCAGCACAGTGATGCGCGTTTGGAAGCAGTGGACGGACGAGTGTCGGACAACTCGGAAATCCGGGAGTGGACCCCGAAATGTGACGTCAGCTCGCGATGATAGACACCTGGTCCGCATGGCGCGGACGGACCGTACAGCTTCCTCTAGACAATTGGCAGCACTGTGGTCAATAGCTACAGGTGTTTCATTGTGTGCTTCATCAATTCGTAGACGTCTGCTGCAGTGTGGACTGCGCGCACGGACTCCTTTATACAGGATCCCCCTAACGCACGACCATCGCCGCCTGCGGCTACAATGGGCCAATCAGCATAGAGACTGGCGTGCTGATTGGCAGCATGTCGTGTTTTCTGACGAATCCCGCTTTAATTTGTGGTACCATGATGGCCGCATTCGTGTCAGACGCTATGCCGGTGAACGCCACCTTCCGGAGTGCATTATCGAACGCCACAGTGGACGAACACCCGGAGTTATGGTCTGGGGCGCCATAGCATATCATAGACGATCTCAATTGCTACGAATTGTGGGCAATCTGAACAGCAACCGGTATATCCGTGAAGTTCTACAGCCCGAAGCTGTTCCCTTCCTTCAAAGCTTGCCAGGCGCTGTATTTCAACAGGACAATGCCCGCCCTCATACTGCTCGGATTGTTAAATCCTTCTTTGCAGCGCAGCAGGTACAGCTTCTTCCTTGGCCTGCGTGTTCCCCGGATATGTCGCCAATTGAACATGTGTGGGATGTCATTGGTCGGCATCTTGCTCGTGATCCTCGTCCTGTTGCGTCTGCAGACGAACTTTGGGTACGCGTACAAACGATATGGAATGCTCTTCCTCAGTCAGACATTCAAACTTTGTTTGACTCCATGCCATGTCGTGTAGCAGCACTTATTGCGGCGCGTGGTGGCCACACCAAATACTGATTCTGATCTCTTGTTCTTGTTTGTTTGCTTTGAACATTTAATCATTTATTTGTACCACTACCACTCAACTGTGTATTAAATTGCATTCAATTATGACGATTCCTTCTTGGTGTTGCAATTTTCACAAACGTGAGTGTAGTTACATGAAAAAAAGGCTCGAAATGGCAGATGTTTAAGTAAACTGAATGAAAATTATTCTGCGCTGTTTTGGGCTACCTCCCGCGTCGTCGTTCACAGACCTGGAAAATATTACATATATCTTGCATTGTGTATGCTGAACAATTGTACAGGATAAAATTCGAGATGCTGGCAATTAAAAATGGTAAGCTTGTAAATATTATTTAAATTCACAATATATTTATTTTTCTCTCGGACATGTCCTTCGTACTTCTATTATATGATAGTAATTTCCCTGTACAAGAATTTGGTTACTTGAAGAAGATGTTTATTTGTCGTTGTGAACTGTAATGGAATGTTAAACAACAACTCGGAGAATGAAATCGTGTTACTCAGAAAATAGGGAAACTTGTCCCTCTGTCATACTTCCCCTTATTTCTGTTGTACAATATAAATTTCACTCTACAAGAATTTGGCCGCTTAGAGAGGTTTATTTGTAGTTTTGAACTGTAGTATAATGTTAAGCAACAAGTCGGAGAATGATTACGTGTTATTCACAAATAGGGAAGCTTGTCCGTGGTTACTTTTCTTCCCGTGTAATCAGAGATATGGTAGTTTTTCTAAGGTAGATATTGTAAGTTGATAAGTGAAGTTTGAATTCAGTTGTAGCGCATAGAAATAGTGTTCTCGGGTATCTTTCTAAGTCTAGGGGACAATTTTGTCAGCAGTTATTTGCACTTGATTTTGTGATTTTAATTTTGTTTATAATCTTGCGATCTATGATTAATAAATTTCAGTTGTAATTATTTAATTCGTCTTGCAAATTATCTAAATGCTGTAAATTAACTCTCATTTGAAGGAATTGTATCTAAACCAAAACGCACTTAAGAAAGGTTTCAACTTGAAAGGGCATAAGTTGTTCAAGCAGAGGAGTAAAAGACCCAGTGCGAAGTTGGCTTTAAAATATTATGTTAGTAAAATGAACTCAAGAAAAGATCCTCAAGACTGCAACCGAAAAGACAATAGTCGTATTTATTGCGATGAATAGCAAAAGAATGAATATGAGTGTACATTTCCATGGCGAAAAATTCCTTTCTTATTCCTTTGAGGTAATTTCAGACACAACACTGAGCACAGTTTGTTCTTAATACAACCATAATGAATGCAGTACATATTTAATGAATACCTAGCATGCAGAAATTACAAAGCTTTGCTCCATTCAGAAAGCTCGAAACAAAGGTAGCTTCCTCGCACATTAATCGATAAAACATGGTTGTATAAATGAAGCATTTCTCTATTATGGTTACAAGCACATTTTTTCTTAGATGTTACAGAAATATGTATTTAGCATTATGAGCCTCACGATGAGTAGCATGCATTATTCATTGAATATCCAATAATTTGCTAGAAAGGGTAAACTTAAAAATTAAAAAAAAACTATTCAATATGAAATTTTAAAGGTGGAGCACGCAGTCCTCTTGAGCTTCTAGCTAATAGAAATGCATTTAATGCAAAGTTAGAATATGAAAATTTATGATTTTTTCTTCCGTTAAATTATGTGAAATTCATCATGATAATAATGAAGCTAGAGGTTATGAAGTAAATATTTTTGCACAAATCCCTTCACCGGAAATTCTTATGTATGTACATATGCAAATTAAAAATTAACCTGCTTTTGTTATTTGTTTTATTTAATTCTTTAAGGTAACTCACAAAGTGGTTGAATTATTAAAGAAGCAAAAATCTTTTAATTCGCACCGATTTCTTTTCCCAGTTCTTCAAAGAGCTGGCTGTATAAGGACGTTTTTTTGCATAAAGTAAACATGAGTTATTTTCCCTTAGACCATCATTTATGAAGGATTCCGTGATACCCTATAGTTTGCTTACTTATGAAACAAGCTTCTCTCTCTTACTCCACAACATGTCAGTAGATTATGTTCAAAAAATGATAAATTGCTAATAAATAATTTATGTAATCAGTGGAAGGAAGCAACATTTCTTATGAATACACTATAAAGATTAAATTATAACTTAGTTTTTTTGTTTATTTTTTAATATTTGACCAAAGCAGGTATACCGGGTGGCCATAATTAAACTGACAGTGCTCACAGTATTCTGTAGCGCGATCTATTTGCGAGAATGACGCCACATTTTGTAGGAAGATTAAACAAGACGGGGGACGAAATATTTCGCGAAAAAACAAATAAGTTCCAAAAGTCACCGCTAGGGGAATATTTGGCGCTGTGTAATAAAAAATAGATTGTTAACAAATGCAAATCAATACGGAAATTACCTTTTATTTTGCATTCAAATGAGGTCAATGTGGCTGCCGTTGTTGTGGACCACATATTGCGTTCTGTGCACAGTATGCACAACAGCAGAAAGTAACATGTCTGCAGGAATCTCCCGTACAGTCCGTGATATGTTATCCTTCAACGTAGCCAGGTCCTGGACCACTCCTTGATAGACCTTCTTAGTCGCCATGCAGTTGGAAAGTAGCGGCTAATGACTCTTTCTGTTGTGAATTTCTGTCGTAGCATCTGTTGCACCCGCACAGCAACGTGTGGAGGGGCTCCATCTTGCATGAAAATGATTTCCCCCAGGCATTGTCTTTGCTGAAGTGCCGGAATGACAAAGCTGTTCAACATGTGGCGATATTTCTCTCCGGTAACAGAACAGGTTTCCGATCCTGTCGGGGTAATGTTCTCATAGAAGAATGGACCTACGATAAATTCCGCTGTCAACCCACACCAAACAGTTACCTTTGGTGAATGTAAGGGAATTGCTCTGACTGCATGTGGTGATTTGTCATCCCAAATTTTACGCTTTTTTAAAAGTGTTGCCATATTGCACTTGAACTAAATCAGAAAATGTGCATAATAAAAGATAATTTTATTCCGTATTAATTTGTATTTTTTAACACTTTATTTTCTATTACACAGCGCCAAATATTCCCCTAGCGGTGACTTTTGGAACTAATTTGTTTTTTCGCGGAATCCTTCGACCCCCGTCTTGTTTAATCTTCCTACAAAATGTGACGTCATTCTCGCAGATAGATCGCGCTACAGAACACTGTGAGCACTGTCAGTTTAGTTATGGATGCCCGGTATATCAAAACTACTTTAAGTTACCATTGCCTTTAAATTTATCTTTGACAAGTTTGTATAAATATAAATAAAATGTCCAAGATTATTACTAAACTAATCTAGTACGAATTGTTCTTGTCTGTTATTTAAGTAATAACACTAAACTAAAATAGTCGAAAAGAAAAATTTATCACTAAACTAGTATACATGAAAAGGAAAGAGTACCTTACACTTTTTCTTTCATACCAATTTTACACGGCCATAAAAGCTCTTGCACTACCTTATTTATAAGCGCATTATTTTGTATTAAATTTAGCACTCTAAATAAGACTGATCATGAAAATATATCATCCATTTGTAAATCGAAAGGCTAGCTTCAAGTTCTTTTGGCACATTAATGCAGTAATCCTCCCCCGTTTGGTATGATGTACTAATTCGTCTCGCATTTTAAACTTCCAATTACCTACTCGAGCAGCAGCAAAGTAGAAAAAGACAACAATTTTGACTTAACATTGCTCATGCTATTTTCACATTAATTAAAAATAATCCAATCACTTTGAACTTATATATCGTTTTCTTTTCAATTAGGTAACTATTTATATAAGACTTTAAAAAAAAAATCTCAAGCTGTCATTTCTATCATTTATTTGATTCCTACTATTGAGTTATACCGATTTACTACTGTTACCAATACAGACACAGTGTAAAAGCTGGCTGCAAATTGTGTAATCATTCTGAAACATTTAGTGACTACCTAATGTATTATAAATTTTGATGAATATAATATAATTTTACTTTCTTACAGTTCTTTTTCCCTTTCAAATTTCCCAGTGATTTACTTTCCTTCCCGAAGAAGATAACGTAGTTTTAACAGAGGGAACAAAATCTGAGTGAACTTTATTGATGGAGTTAACTCTCTTGGGGTAACGGGTTTATGATTTATTAAGTCGTGGGTACCGCTGACAAATCATCCCTTGAATTTTGTTTCATAAATATTGATGCACGGAAAGGGCCAATTCGGTAGTGGAAGTAAAAGCGGTTTTCTTTTATTTTAGGCAATTCAAAATTTTTAACCTTAAGTAGAGAGATACCGTTAACAGAAAATAAAATGCCTCAGATTTTTCATAAATATAGAACCGGAAAAAGAAGCATATAATATTTAAAAGTAAAACACTAAAAAATATGTCAGTTATGTCTTGATAAATTTAAATTAAATTACATATGAAATAATTCTGTTTTTGAAGTATGAGCGAAGCAGAATGAAATAAATGGACTCATAAGCAATACAAGATGGAAAGTTTGGAATTAAGCTAAATGAAAATTACTTTTATACAAACTGCGTAGTTTCCTTTTAATTTTGCCGCACGTTGAATTTCTTTGTTTTCCAAGTTCTTTTATACATTTATTTCTTTCTTTTGTTCGTTTCGCTATCGAAAACTTTAAAAAATCATTTAAGACAAAAGCATAAAAGTTTATAGAAATCATTTTCATGATAAATGTTGAATCGTTTGTATATATGTGTATTAATACGTAAACCGTCACTCAGGAACAAAAAAAAATCCTATGTGTCCCAAAAGAAAGTAAATATAAAGAAAATGTAGTGATAAATGGAAGAAAAGCGCTGCTCGCCGAACATTTTCATGAAATGAAAGATGTTTCTTCACATCGTAAGTCGGATCTGTTGTTCCTGGATTTAATATTTGGATGAGAAGTATTCTTGCCCTTGAACAGAGGTATGTAAAAATTTTGTCAAAATATATGTTCAGATTTAGGGCTTTAGGGAACGAGTATAATAAAAACTTTAAAAGCTAAAGTATTTTATGTTTTAAGACTTGATTAAAAATCAGACGCAGGTTCAGTTTTGCCTAGGAAAAAAACCAATAAATTAATCAAATTTGTGCAAAAATTAAGACTACAAAATAGTCCTAAAAGCTAACTTAAATGCTTTGAATATATATTGGACTGAAAAGATTTACAGTTTTTTGGAGCAGACATTACTATTCCCCACTATTCGGGAAAATATTGGGATTCCACCCTCAATGATTAATATATATTACGATGCATGAACTGCATTAAAAAAATTGACCTGAGTTTTTTCTTTTCAGAATTTACATATATTTTAAGTTTTACGCGGGTAGATATAAAAATACATCTTTCACAAATTAAGTTCATAAAATATCTTAGGAATGATCAAGGTCTAGAAAACGTATTTCTTTACAGTAAAAATGTTTAGGTAAAAAGTAGCCACATCTTTATTTATTTCAATTATTGCTGTACATACAATATATGATTGAATTTTCGTTTTACATAACATGGCAGAAGCTGGTAAAAATTCATTTCGCAAAGCTTTTAAATATAATGATAAAGAAGTACAAATACTCATCATAAACGCAATACTATAATATAAAATTTTAAAAGATCAATTTGTTTTTTTTAGTAACTGAAAACAAAGCGTTGAGATCAGTTGGAAGTCTTAGTGTAATTTGGAAACTAAAACAGCGGTTTCTTCTTTTATTGGAAAGGAAGAACAATGGAGTTCGCTATATTATCCCTCTTTAAAATAATTGAAACGTTTCAGCTGATTTTTCAATAGCAGATGAATTCGACTTGTTCATTACTAATTAAGTCCAATTTTAAGGCATTCATAGATTTATAAAATCTTCTTATATTTTATCAGATTTCATTCAAAGCTAGAAAAGGAAAGAAAGCTGCTAATGGAAATTTTCAATCGTGTGTCAACTTTTGGGGTAAAATGTAAACTGCCTGAGGTAAGTTTATTTTTAACAGAACATATATTTTTCCTACACTGATACTTGAAACATTTTAAAGGAACTCGGTATAGACATTTTTACTTTCGTTCAAGCTAGACATGCAACAATACCGAAGGCAAGCTAAAAACGTAATAAAATATATGATTAATAATTATGCATTGACAAATGCATAGGTATACAATTTTAATGGCAAAAATATTCAAAGATGTTTTGGTTTGTGAAGTAGGGCTTCTGTGGAGTTTCTTAAGGAAAAAATGTAGTTCGTCTTTTCCCACTTTTTTATTATTTCAAATACGTGTTTGAAGTACTCTGGTCTTCATGGCGTCTTAATTATGGATAAAATGCATGCGTAGTTAGCGAAAAAGATCTAAAACCAATGTGAGTTGTAACATACGAGCTTAGATACAATGATTGGCTGGAAAAACTTTTGTTTGTTCTAGAAAGTCCATATTGAAATTGAGAAAAACCTTAAATTTTCCAATATTGATTATCTGAAAAATGGATTACCGTATAGCCACATTGTTATATCACACTATCGTATGTTTGTGTATAACCTTTACTTTATTTGATATTAACTAATAAATAAATAAAAATCTGCTGAGAAAGGGAATCAAAGTCTGTTTTTTTTTAAGTAGCTACATTAGATTAATTAATTTTCTGTATTCGACAACGTTATTCCTATACGTTTTTACTTGGAAACGTAATAGGAAAATATTTCTCTTGTGTTTTCTTTAACCGTTCAGTGTTCTTTAATATTTCCATGCCGAAATATCACTCAAATGTACCAGACTACAATAATGTCAGATAGCTTTTAGTCGGCTGTAGAAAGGTACTCGCATTGGCAGAAAGTATAGGCTGTGATAAATATCTTTAAAGAGGAGTTATCGCACTTGAACAGAATGGAAGTTCCGCTAGAAACCTAAGTGGCCTAAATATGTAGGGAGGGAGTCAAAAAAATGGGGAGAAATTGAGAAATGCTCATGAGAACAAGGAAGAAATCCTCGAGATTTATGTCTTTTTGCATTGTTTTCCTTTAGATTTAAATGTGGTTATATTCGAGAGCTAAACTCTTGTGGTTGAAATAGATGATTTTTTGGTGTCTTGAAAGGAGCCTTAAAAGTAAAGTACTGAATAGTACTTCACCAATCAAAATAATTGCTGCTGTTTTCCAGCAAATTATTATTACCGACAATGAAACTATTTTTACAGAGACCACAAGTTTTTAAACACATGATAAGTAGCTGAATACGCGGACAGAAATCAGTTCCGTTACTTAAAGAAATGCATATCTGTTGGCAGAAGATCATGAGCGCAAGCAATGTTAAGAATTTTACACTTCAGGTGATTAATTTTATGTTCAGTTTCTCTCGAGATCTGCAGCCAACAGTTACTGAACAAGCACGATCTTATTATCTGTTGTTCAGCCTTGGCTGCTTTATGCACAAATTCGGAAACTTTTACACGTGTCACCGTCGATATGCTATTAACAGAAAAAGCTCACTACTCCAATGGGTTCAAATTAGAATCCCACAAAAAAGTGCAGGAATTTATGACTGTAATGCCTTAGCAGACAGTTAGAGATTTGAAATCTTGTGAAGAGGCTGTTAAGAAGTACAAGATTTTCGATTCGCTGAGGCTTCATTTCGTTCTTGAATTTCATTCTTTAAGAATTCATTTCATTCTTCGATTTCATTCGTTGACGCGTTTTTGCAAAGCATTAGCAAGGAATACGATAGACATTCCAGATATCTCCTAGGGAAATTACAGTATTTCTTGCTATGATTATGGCCTTAAAATGCTTTTCTCAAGCAAAGAAAGCTTTAAATTTCACACCAAAATAGAATTAAATGGCTGGAGAGGAGTTAAATATATACAGGAGAAAGAGGAATTAAATATGTAGGACAAGTGTTAAATATATATAAGTTATCTATCTTATCTCGTCCATTTGCCCTTTGGCAGCTGAGGCTGATGGTTTGGTAAAACCATCGAAACTAGCCCTGTCAAAATTTGCAAATGTAACACTGATTTTTGTTGTTTACCTTCTAAATTAATATTTGTTTTACCTTAAATAGCACATTACTCATTTTTAAAATTGTATTACATATGCAAAGTAAATGCTTTAAATATAAGGATACAAGTCTGCGAAAGAAAGTTTAGAATTATGAATTTATAATAAATATTTACTTATAAATGCAACAATTACTTTTTTAAAAAATTACTGTCAAACTCTCAAAAGTATGAAGATGGAAAAATATCTTTTCATTACATCCAAACATTTGCCGCAGGCCTAAAGATTTTAGATTTAAGTGAGGATATGTCTAACGGCTACCCTGCGACACTTAGCAAAGTTAAAAAGAAGGAAGAAAAATTCTACTGGAGGGAAAAGCATTAATTAATAATGAAATGCATCACCCAAGCGCACTTCCTTTCAAAGTGAAAGGTAGGTGCTTTAATAATAATTAGCCCCTATTAAAGCTACAGTAATATATCTCATAAATGATCACTTGATGGAAGAGTGAACCTAAAGTTGATTACTGTAGGTTAAAGTTTGGTTTGACTAAATTTAATAATTTCAAACTATAATTAGTGCAAATAAATAGAAATTACTATATAAGTAAAATAATTACAATTACATATGAAATTTACGTTAGATATAAACTTCAGTGCAAGAGTATACATACCCATGATTTTGAGAGTAATGTCATTGTCACAAAATATTTTTATTGTAATGCCAATTTTAATAGATATCCCACATTTTTATTATCAGCAGCATTTTACTTCATTACTTCATCGTGCATTATCAAGTAAGATATTGCTAAAACATTTGACGATTGATATTAAAGAATTCAAGAAAATTATATTTATTGATTAAATTCAAGTTCATACAGTTTATATGAGGAAATGTAATATATACTGAACTCAATAATAAACTACTCACGTGCACTTAAATAATTTAAAATCATACAGAATAAAATTCAAATTAAATTACTAAAACAGATGTTTAAATTTCTGTAGTTAGTGTATTTCGTTAAAAGTGGTTTAAATTTTTTTACGCAACTCGAATGTCTCAGAATAAAATTTATCGAATATAAAAATAAATTATTTCAGCCAAGTTGTGAATAAAAGGCGAAATAAATATTTTTTTCAAATAAAAGCCATTACGAAACTTCTTGAGAAACATTTCGGAGAAAGAATTATATTTGAATTCTAATTTGGAAGCAAAATATGTGATTTTTTGAAGAATCTATTATTTTTTGCTAGTTTCCGAAAGTGATGAAATCATTTCTCGAATAACAAGGTGCACCAATTATTGAAAAGAGACTTAATTTTATTTTTATATAATTATTCTTATCTATCCTTCTTGCAAATATGCTAACATAGAATCTGTTTCATTAAAATTTATTATTTTCCTTACTTTCCGAAAGCCGGCTTTCAATTTGCAAATTATGAAATAGGAAACTCGATATTTCCTTTTAAGTACTGAGCTGCTGTCTAAGTTCTGATTTGATGTAATTCGCCAGTTCCAGCGCCATCCTGTAATTATCAAAACTGAAGGTCTGGCTTTGCTTAGAAGCTGTTGTAATTACTCAATCAATTTGATGAAGCTCAGACTCAGCATTTTCCTCGTTGTAAAGACGCGAGACGTCATGTATTATGTACAGGGAGGGAAATATTTTTTTTAACAAAAGTCAGGGTTCTCTTATTTCATGAATCCAATCATTATTTGAAAGATCCTTTTTTTTTTGTTATTTTCTAAAATAGAATACGCAATCAAATAAGTTTACTTTATTTAATGCTATTATTTTCTGCATATATTCCACGCAAACACGCCAAGTAATTTGAATAAAAGCATAACAAATTTGAAAAATTAAATTTGATAAAGTAATTTGAATAATATAGAGTAATATCATTAAATATAAATTTGTAAAGAATAAAGCAAATGAAATTAAGACTAGTTTTATTGAGACAGGATTCAGTTAATTTTTAATTTATTTCAGATGCATATATAATTTATGGAAACAGCGAATGAAATTGCAATTATGTTTTCATTTATGTTTATTTACTTGAAAATAATAATCATTACTAAAATATTATTAAAAGAGAAGCAATAGTATGTTTTAAAATTTTATCGTTAATTTCCGTGCATCAAGTTAGCGTTAATCATGAAATTTCGAAACAAATGTTATTCATTTTGAAAATAAATAAAAATTTGATTAAAAAGAATTTTATTTCTTATGTGCTGGCTGCAGAAGACGCATTTAAAACCTCAAAGCTCTAGCTAATGCTTTTGTTATAAACTTCTGTTTAATTACTCTTCTTATTCTTAGGGTTTTTCTAATCAAAGTGGCTATAAATTAACATAAAAATAAATGCAGCTGTACATAAAATCGTGAGCTAAATGCTTTTTATATCGATTTAAGCTTGTACGGAAATAAAATCAAACTAAAATTCTACTGCAAATGCTTTACAATAGAACAAGTAATTATTCACATCACCAGAAAGTGCTTCATGACTCTAGACGGCATATGTAGCATTTCTTAACAGAGAGTTAACGAAGTTCCACTCACTCATTATTTTTAACTGGCCAATAATTCAGCCCCACGAAGATATATTGGAACCCAAATAGAGTAAAAGATCAGCTTAGAAAGTCTCAGAAGTGAAAAAATAACAAATATCCTTTTCTCTGTTTTATTTACTAAACACCGATGTGCAAATTGGTGTTTAGTAAATATGGTCTATAAAAAAACAATAGGAAAGAACAATCTGAAATAGTCAAGATCTGGGAAAAATTATTTTTCCAACATTTTGAACTTCACAAATTATTTAAAAGCCGATATTTATAACAATATTTTTAATTTATACACGCATGATCGCTGTATGTTGAATATTTTATAAAATTTACTAATCTATTTTAATGCATTTCACACACAGTGAACCTCAGAGAATGCACCACTGTGGCACACACACACATGGAAATACAAGATAGAGTTTAATACCTGGCACCGCATAATTTGAAATTATGTGACAAAAGCAGAAGTTAATTCGTAGAAAGAAGTAAAATTTAAATCAATGTCTAAATATTGCGATTCATTGCAAATGTTTAAGTACTTGCAACTAATCATTTAAAGTCGATCTTATTTTGAGGCTGATTACATTAAAATTCGATATTTTCCATTATTGATCTGTTTTATATCTCCTCCAAATATACTGCAAGTTTTTGAGTGTAATAATTACCGAATTAATGTAGGCTTTTGTCAGTTATGTAAGTCATAAATTAAGACACTCCTTTCATAATGGAAATGAAAGCAAGGTGATTAAACCCTTGATTAAGTGCACTGCTAAAACTTTATAAAAGACCATGAGACCAGGATAGAGAGTGAGTTGAATTAAAATCTCAAGATATTTGTTCACATCATCCTTACAAAGATATATTTCGAAGATATTATACTATTCCGAGATCCCTGTTTGCAGTTGCTAAATGATATTGCTCGAATTGTCTGTTGCATATTTGACAGAACTGCTAAAATTTCAAATTAATGCTTTGTTTAGAAACATCATATTCCCCTCTGTCTCTCCATTTGCGAGGCAAAATGTCATTGTGCAGTCACGCATTCTTATAGCCATGTTTAATTTATTGTTCAAAAGACTGTAATTTGTAAATTTTCCGGCGTCGAGATTTGACAGCCGAATTTGCTGTACAAAGCCGGACAATCTCCGACGTCCTTCATCTTTGATGAAGTGTAGACGTCCAACACCTTGACGTCTACTGATGGTTTCACCATCATTTATCCACTTTGCATAAAAATAATAACAGCCCTTTATCAAATTTGCTTAGATCAGCAGCCTTTCCCATCACTCGCAAAAGTTAAGTGCAAGAATGACTCCTTACGTTCCTAGCAGCAGTTAAATACGATTCTTACTTAATCACATACCCTCCAGATCATGTAGACGAATTCATTGTAAAATGTAGGTACGATCATAATGGTTTCGATGATTAGTGTATAATAGTTGATTCTTCCTACCAAACAATTAAGTTTACAGCATCACGTTTTAATTTCTTAGGTATTTTTCACACCCAAAGTAAAAAAGAGAAGCCTAAGTTAAAATATATTCATCTGCTATGAATTGCATAAATTAACATGGCTTATTGTGATTTAAAAGAAACCTTAAAACGCACCTTTAAGTTACCTTTATAGTATTTCACTTATATATTTCAAATATATTCAATTCAATATATTCCAAATGTAAATTAAATATCTGACGAAACAATAACTTGTATCGAAACTTTGTATCTATGTAAATTACAGAAGTTATTTAATAATATTGTACGTGAATACATAGTACATAATATGTATGTATTCATGTACATGCATCTATATACGTACATTCTCAGATATGTATGTGCATCTAGGAAGCATAAGTACATCTAAAAAAACAAATAGTAAACATGAAAAATGAAACTGAACGAGTTAATAGTTAAAAATCATCTGTTTAAAAAAACATCGAGCTACAGTAAATGAAAAAAGTTTTAAATACTTGACATTAAGAGAGAAAAATATAGCAGGCATGGAATTTTTTTTTAATTTAAAAGTTCTCCCTCTCTTAGAGAAAGTGGGTCAAATGGATGAAATTGTGAAGATAAATTACGGACACTTTTCAAAATGATGCAAATTTAAAAAAAGAAAGGAAGCACATTTTTAGAAAGAAAAAAAAGGAGCGATTTCCCTTATAACCTAATCCCCCATAAAAATGAATAAAAGTAGTAATATAGTTCATTCACTGAGTATTATTTTATTAATTTCTTTTAAAATAAAAATTTGAATGATTTTTCTAAAAATTCATTTCTTCTTATTATAATATATTCTAACTATTATTACAATAATTTATTAATAATATATAAGTATAAATAAATTATTATTATTATTATTATTATTATTATTATTACTATAATATAAATGAATTATATTTTGAATATCATTACGGGTGCGGGGAAACGGAACATTAAGTTTCATGCTTTTGCATTTAAAGAGAAACAGGGAATAAGCACAAGATCCAGTCGAGCACGCATTGTCTTGTATTCAATGTTCTTAGTAGTTTAAAGTGGTAATTACTGATTGTGCTCTGTCGCACTGCAAATATCTGTAACGAATACTTTTGTGTGAAAAGTCGTAGTACTGTAAAATATTAAAAAAAAATAATTTCATAAAGCTATCATCGGTTCTATGTGCGTTCAATCCATTACAAAGAAATCAAATAAAACAGAAGGGCATTCTTTCTTAAGTGACTTAATAAATGATACATTTGATAGTTCTGTCAAAGTAAATATAAAAATTAAGAATAGTTTCTAGAAATTTCTTATTAATTGCCCTTGCTTACAAAACATGACTCGGGTTTGCCAATCTGTTACAAAGGAAAAATTGCTTAAACTGAAAGGATATGAAGTGCTTTTAATTGGGTCTGATTTCGGCCAAAAGGCAGAAAACAGAACAAATATACTTGAATTAGAAATTGAACTGATTTTTTCAAGCGGTCCATATTTATCATAATAAAAAATGTAAGCCAATATAATATATATTCCGTTTTCTCAAATAGTTTGTAGAACCTGCTGGTCTATCTTATTATGTAACAGCTGGAATGCGCGCAGAAACCACACAGGAGAAGGTAAAAAGAACCCTTTATTAACTCTTTTAAAACTCAGCTAACACACTGCGCCTCACTCGGGCGATAACTCAAATAACAAGGACTAAACTAAAAAATCGAAGATATTAACAAGTAGGTATAGGTATAGGTAAAAGTAGGGGGACACCAGATATTTACCAACAGGTGATCCAGGTGTTGTCCCTTCCTACTAACTTTTCCGAAAAGCCTAGCTTGAAGCACAAGATGCCCGCCTCACGCTGCCCCGCGGGTCCTACCACTGCGAGCAGTGCATTGGGAGCTCGTCTGCATGTAGCGAAGGCATCGTTTATACATTTTTTATCTATGAAAAATTCCATTATGCATGGTGGTACATGAATATTAGTTCAACATGGTGATACATTTGATTTTAGATGGTAGTTACAAATTTGTTGCATATTGTTAAAACATATGGGTTACGATTGTTTTGACGTCTTTGATTCAGTATTTTGTGAGTTGCAGTTCTACAGTTCTTACAGTCAGCTCCATGATGCTTACATTTCTTGCAAGAACTTTCTTTTACATATAGCCTATTATTATATAGAGTTCCATTTTATTGCAATCTCATGGTTTGCCAAAGTCCATATTATATAAACTCTACCAATTTAATTCTATTTAACATATCGCTGTTATGAATATGCATGCTGTAGTGCAGTAACATTTTTAAAAATTTTGAATTT
The DNA here is from genome assembly GCA_000611955.2 of Stegodyphus mimosarum. Classification (NCBI taxonomy): domain Eukaryota; kingdom Metazoa; phylum Arthropoda; class Arachnida; order Araneae; family Eresidae; genus Stegodyphus; species Stegodyphus mimosarum. Next base: position 45,317 of record KK112607.1, read on the forward strand.
ATATTAATAGCTTATATAGAGCTTAATTATTACATAAAAATTTATGTGGACCATTTTCGCTAGTTATAGTAAAACTAGTTGTGGGAGGAACTGGGAAGGATTGTGTTACATAGGAGCACATAACTCTTGTCCTTTTACTGCTAAGAACTAGATTATTTTTTGTATTTTTATTCGAAGGTTTTTGTACAGTTTTATTTTTATTTTTGGTATTTTTGTATTTTTATTTGCTGTTGCATATCTCAAAAACGGTTCCAAGTACTGAGTTGTTTTTTTAAGATGCAGTTCCTCTGTTAAGGGACAATAAAAAATGTAGTGCTCTGGTACGCCCCTATCTCCCCATACACATGTGTCACTTTCAGAGATATTTCTTTCATAGAAATATGTAGGGAAGGGGCCATGTCCAGGTGTAATGTACCAATTTATGTAAGGGTTAATGCTATTGTTCTTCTCTTTGATGCTTGGGATAAATCTAAAGGCTCTTCTGCCTTGTTGTGCGTTTTGCCACTAGTATTCCCAACTTTTAATCATTATCTCATTTAATGATTTTTTAATTTGGGATTTAGGGAATGAGATGGTTGTTGGAATAGAGTTTTGATTACTTGCTGCTTCTTTAGCATGTTTGTCGGCTTTCTCATTCCCTAATGCCCCTGCATGTGCTTTCAGCCATTCAATGATAATTTTTGAATTGGGGTTTCTTAATGAAGAGTTGATTATTTGTCTGATGATAGGTGATGTGTGTGCCTTGTTTGCAATTGCGTGTATGCTTGATAAGGAATCTGTTTTGATTTTCACTGCAGGTAAGTTATTACTCATGCTATAGGTAACTGCTTTTTGGATGGCCAGCGCTTCTGCTTGAAAAACTGTGTTATTGCTTTGTAAATGATATTTTAGAATTATTGGCTGTTGGTGCATTTGATGTATTACTATGGAACATCTAACTCCTTCTTCATTTTTAGAGCCATCTGTAAATATTTACGTGTTGAATATTTCTTCGGTGTTGCCGTTGTGGTTGAATCTAAGACAAGTACTTGGTTCTCTGGTGGAATGGCTTTCGTAAGGATGTTCTGGTTGCTCATAGTTCTTGTTTTCGAATTGGATGTCTTCTATTATGGAGTCTTTCTTTAGTTGGAAGACTCTGTCTGTAGTTGCGATCTTTTCCGCTGTAAGAAAAAGGGGACGGACTTTTGTAAGCGCATACAGGGCTGCATTGGAAGTTGTTCTGTAGTTCCTTGAAATAGTTACCAGAAAGATATTAACAAGTAGTAGAATTATGCTACAAATCTCAGAACATCCTGTTTCCTAAAAGAACGTCGAAAATCTAGTGGCAGCAAAGTAATAGCTGTTACGCCACGTTAACCAACAATAAATGCCAAGCAGAAGCTCGCGCTACAAAAGCCCAGTGTTCGCCCCCACCCTTTCTAACTTCCCCTTCTAGAACACGGTATTTAAAACTTTTCTCCTCAAGGTAGAATTTGCATTATTTCACGCGCGATACTAAATTTAAATATTCTGGCATTGACAATTAGGGAAATGAAGGCTTATATAAAAGTAAGCATAAAATTAAATTAAATTGGTTATTTAAAATAAATATAAATACCTACAAGTTTACTTTTATTTTAATATTCTAGGAACACAAAATTTCTTTCAACAGTTGTATGGAAAATTAACGGTATAATTGAGGTAATCAGAAAATGTATAAACTGTATTTTATTTTTTAAATAATTTTTCCAAAAGTAATAAATAAGCAAATGCCCGTTTCTGAAGTTCTTAATTGCACTTCAGTTCTTTAATTAGGTTGCAAGGCATTTTTTTTCCTTTCTTATCGCGTGTCTTGTGATCGAAGGCATGTCCTGTTACACCTTTTAGTACTGAAAGAGTCCAGATTTCGAATCTGGGGAGAGGGTATCGTTCATTTCTTCAATTTCGTAACTTCAAAGAAATCAAATGAGTTTATAATGGCGCCCGAACTAATATGTATGGAACGATAAATCATCATCAATCGTCAAGTCTGGAGACTAGATCCCCACCTCCCAGTCACCCTTAAGTGGAAAGAATGTAAAACATTTTCTTTGTCCTTAACGCATGCCACACTGGTTTATCTGGAAGTTCGACCAGCTAGAAATCAGAAGGTTAGGAGTTCGAATCCTGGTAAGGGCATAGCTCAGTATCTCCTTTTGGTGCACGAAACAAGTGACTCCCGTACTAAAAAAGGGGTGGATGATAATTCATTGCATAAGCGTTTGGTAATTTGGTTCCCCATTCCACAGTTACTTTTTCTTTGGGAGAAAAATGTAAGGCATTTTTTTAGTCTTTACCTCTTGCCTCTATGATGTAATTAGAAGCATGGCCAATGGTCAATCAGGCTTCGAATTTCGAATCTCGGTGAGCCCGTTTGCACATTTTTTATGTTTACTGCTTCGAAAATATCTTATGACTCTACAAGTGGTCCTCGGATTAAAAAATGTAGTGGACGGTAATTTATCACCACCAGGACTTGGCGACTGAGTCCCATTTCTCATCGCCCATTAAGTGAAGGACAATGTAAGGTATATTATCTCTCTTTAGCGCATGGCTTTGTGTTATAACTGGAAAACACGTACGGCTAGCCGTCTGAAGTTCCGAAGTTCGATTCTCGATGAAGGTATCGACGACTTATGTCTCCTGATCCGAAATAGAATGCCTAATTTTCTCCACAATGTATGCCAAGTTTAATACTTGAGGTTAAAAAACGTGAATTCAAAATGCATGCATCATTGTATTCAGAAACGCAACCTATTGCATTTAAAATTATTATTATTATTATTAAAGAAGTTGAGGAAACTGTTGTTTGTTACTTATTACTTTCTTATGCTAGAACTGGAAACTAATGATCAAATGCATAGTAACGTATGCAAATGGCAATTTTTAAATTTTCAGTAAAAATAAACACATAAGTAACGTTCTGAGTCGTCTCTTACCGCATTATTGACTACTGAATTTCGGAAATAAACAAGCCACTCGAAGGGAAAGAAACTTATGTATATTGTAAAACTCAACAAAATTGCCTTATTTTATAGGTATATCATAGTTATCTTCCAAAACAAATTGGGTTTGACAAGGAGGGCTAGAAATAATTTGTTCAGCACTTTTCTCTGATATTCATGTTGATAGCTTGTTCTCTTCAAATATGCCCCACATTCAAAACTAGCAACACAAAATTCAGAAATAAGGATCGATGACATATATGTGCATTGTTGCGCTTTGATTTCCTCAACAGAGGAATATTTCGCATTTGAAGAAATAAATCTACTGATTTTCTGCTTTTCGTAGCCACCTATGAGTTTATATATATGTATATATATATTATAAATGCGTTTCTGGGCCTCGTCATTCATTTTTCGAAAATATAGAAGCTCTGTTCTCTCCAGAGGTTTTGGAATCACATCCAGTAATGATAAGTTGAAGGGCATTCGAGCAATTTCATGCCCGCCCGCTTCGCTCGTCCGGTTATCGCAGAGTGTGATATTGGATTGGAGGGGACGTTAGTGGCCGAGAAATAACCTCAATTTTTAGAATCCGGATAAAGAATTATTATTAATGCTATTATCTATCTTCTTATTTTTTAGCGTTCTATTTGCTTTCCTTTTCAATACGAATCAGTTTGGATTGACGTCTTTTGTGAAAGAGACAGAAATATTCGGACTCATATTTTCGTTTGATAAAATTTCCCGTTTTAATCTCAAATGGTCGGACGAGCATGCTTTAGGTATATGATGGAAGGAAATTTTTAAGAAAGTATATTCCCTAATTGTATATTTTGCATTATAAGTAAATGTTAGAGAAAACTTCTTTTACTTTCGAAAGTACGCAATGTTTTTTTTTTTTTTCAAATATTTTCAAAACACTGTAATAAAGAGATCTTTGCCCCGAATATCTGAGAGATTTTGCGAAACGTTTCCTTTAGCTATGAAAAATTTACGAAAACAGATTTAGTATCGTTATGCACGAAAGTCCTTCCACAGCCTAGAAACTTTTGAATTTGCAATTTCAGTCATTTCTCACAAATTTAGTTCCTGAGTTAAAAATGATGGGAAATCTAACATCCCATAGAACTGAAAGAAAGTAGTTCTAGAAAACTTTTGCTTATTTTCCGCAATTGTTTCTAATGCTATATTTTCTCTTATATCTAAAACTTTAATGTTTAGCTGTTCCATCGCAGTTTATCAACTCTTGCTTATCAGTTAAGTTTAGAATATTTATTTCTTTTGATTGTTGAAACCAGAAAAGGATGCAAATATTAACATATTATGCAAATTTAAATCCAGTGCTCTATGGTGAAGCACGTACACGATATTTACCCCAGAAGAGAATCCTTCATGACAATTTTACTAATGGATACTTTTCATTGTTTACATTACATACTAAGAAAACACGTCAGCCCAAATTAATGAAAATGGGAGATCACGTTGATGGAAACAATTATAACATTATGGCATCTTTATTAATCTATCTCGCAATTTTTTAGTATAATTTAGGATTTAAATCTGCACATTTCACTATAAATAGGTATTTATTTATATCAGTTACACAAAAGTCACTTATTGTTCTCAGTGATCACAGAAGCTAGCCATTCAACAATGTTGTGTAATGGCAGTAAAACCATGTATGCAGTTATAATCAGTTATGTTTAATGGTGTTGCACCTTATCCTGAAAGCCTCAGTATCCCACCTCAGAATGCTTTAACCAGTTACTTAGAGGTTGTGGTGTCAGTAAGCGCAGATGACCAAGGAGTCAAATTCTTTATCGATTGTGAAAAGTACAATGATGAAGTAGGCAGTGCTTACGCAGCATTTCAATCTGGAACGGAATAGAATGTTTGGAAAGGGTACTTGCAACCACGCAACTCAGTATTCCAAGCGGAAGTCTTCGCATCTACAGAGGAATAAAATGCTCGCAGGATTCCCGGAAAAGAAAAGTCACAATTTTCACAGAAAGCCTGTCTTCCATCTACGTCATTAAAATTCCGTTGCCTCCAGCTGCATCCCAGGCAGCATGCATTCGTATATTGCACGAGAAAAATAATTGCAATTTACGAATTTAGGTATATTTACGCGAAAGATTGCGGTTCATTCATAAATTTTATATATAATATACGTAAATTTCAGGGATTTACGTATATTTTTACTAAAAATTTACGTATATTTATCGCATATACGTAAATCATCCCGTTTTTTACTTCGTATATTTTTATTGAAAATTTACTTAAATTCAAGCAATTTTTTTACTTTTCACAAACATATACTTTACGCAGAAATTTAAAATTTACGTACAATTTTCCTATTTTTTTACTATGCATGCTGGAAATCATTTTTGTAAAAATTCGTTTTTGATGAATTCTAGATATATTTTCACAAGTTAATACCATATTTCTATCATTATATGCACATAATATACGCACATTCCGAATATAAAAACACCATTTTAAACACATTTGATTATCATAGACCAGTGCATTTAGTTATATAGTGATAAATTAGAATATATGTACCGGACATAGTTAAACTTTACAATGTTTAAAACACGCCATCCACACCTCCTTCTTTTTCCCTGCATGTGCTGAAATTTTCCATAATTTGTTAAATGTGATAAGCTAAAATAACACACCAAAAAGCTGTTCATTAAGAAAATCAGTTTTCTAAAAATATATGAATTAACATTGTAGAATTTTATATTAAAGGAATTACTGAAATTGAAAATTTAAACAATTTTAAAGTCATTTAAAAATATAATTTTTTTAAAAAAAATCATGAATAATCAAGTAACTAAGCAAATTTATGAAATTACAAAAGTAATTTATTTTCAAAAATAAATCACTTTTGTATGTTTTGTGTGTCAATCTCTATGGAATTTGCTCTTGATTAATAATTATTTAATTTTTTGTAATTTTCACATCTAATGGTGTTTTCAAGGTACAGTGAAACTCAGCAGAAGCTTTTTTTTTCCCATGTCATTTTGAAAGGATTTTTGTTGAGCTAATTCTTTAATACTATACATAATTTGCCTATTGAAAAACAATACAGATTAATTGATATGTAGTATAAATGGCAGTCTCGAAAATTTTGGTTTGATATGTCACATATCTCATGTAAATTGAAAGCCAATTTAAATCAATAAGTAATAATAAAGGATACATAAATTAGAAACTGTGACTGCTAAAAAAAACAACCGTCTTAATGTCATTATTCAGAAAATAGTCAATGGAATTTAAATGCCATTCAAAGTTAACTAAAATAAATCTTAGACCATTCATAATGGAAAGAAGGAAGGAATTCTCTTTTCATTTCATCACCAATAACAAAAATCCTGAATTCTAAAATTTATTATGCCATTTATATTTCTGTTCAATTAAATTTTCTTTGTTCTACGTACCTTAACATAAAACCTTATTATAAACAGACATTCTGATGTTTAATGCATGGATTGATCAATTTTTTAACACTTAGTGATATGTGTAATGATCTCAGTGTTATTTCTAAGACTTTCAGAAAGCATGAATTATAAATAGTGATTGATTTTTCAAAAGTTAAATATTTTCCTAGCTTTTTTTCCATTGCTTCTAGAAAGAAAATATTAATACTATAAAAGGAAATTATGTAAATAAAAAGAAAATACTTTTTCTTAAAGAATTCAGAAGATGCCTACAAAAATCAAAATGATGAAGCCATGAAATTAATACATAGTATTTTAATTATCTAGCTTTACATTAAATTTAAAAGTTTTACATGTCTTCAGAAATATATAAAAGCAGTAGGAAACTGAACCCATTTTTCCAAATTCAGCATCTGAAATATAAGTAAAGACAACAGCTAATAAAATGAACATTATCAAAATATTAATGATTTTAGAAATGCTATATATTGTTTTCCTATTTAATTTTTATGATACCAAATTAAATGTTAAATATTAAATTCAAATTCTAAAAGTAAAACTAGCATAACCGAGTTTTACAGTACTAGTAAATGATGTAACAAGTCAATTTAACTTTTATGCTACAATAAATTACGGTTTTATATTAATAGTAAATAATGCAACAAGTGAACTTAACCTTTATGCTACAATAAATTAAATTATAGTATAATTTGTTCCTTTTGATAAAAATGCAAACAATTACTTAATAACAAAAAGTTCCTTTCTTTGAGTGAAACAGAGTAGAGATGAAACATTTATTTTTATGTTAGGAATTATAGTATAAATAAAACTAATTAATAGTATGTCCCAAAATATCTTACACATTATACCTATTTTAACATTAATTCCTCTATTCCTTTATTTAGAGCATACTTTAGATCTTATTTAAAGATAACTTAACATTAGGAGAGACACTGCATCCTTATAGTTGAGAAGGAACAGCTTCATAATGGTGCCAACACCTTTACACATGTCAGCCACTGTTTGAAACACAGAAAGTTTCATAAAAGGGCCTTTACCGAAAGGTTGGCCTAGCCTTATGAAGATCAAACTGTAACTTGTAAAAAGAAACCTTTATCAGTTTGCTATCTAGGTAGCAACTACTTGAATTAATTTGTTTTGCTATACAGATTAAAAAATAAAAATTTATTTACATTACGGACATAAAGATAGACACCAGGATGGTAGCTTTTTGTATATAATAGAAATTAGTCTGCCTAAGCATACAAATGTTGTGTAGCGAAATTAAGTTAATTAAGCAATTATTGAGTAATCAAAATTTAATCATTAATTTTCCAAATTTGTGCTACACAGCGTGTGTTTTACTTAATTTTTAGAATCGCGTTGAATGTGATTGAGTTAGAAGAAGTATTTAAGGAAAATTAAATTCGACAGAGAGTGCTAGGAGTCCTTAGTGACGCTTGTTTGCCTTCTGGCTAAATCATTCGTGTAGCTGCTACGCTCGGCCGTATTATACGTGCTTACTGATATTCGCCGCTAGTTTAATTTAAGGGCCGACTACGCTAGATAATTGTGTCTAGCTGCGGCTAAGTCTCGTTTAGTTCATTTTAGTTTAGTTTCTTATTTCTTATTCCGAGTTAAAGCCCGAGCAAAGGCTTTTCTGCAAGCCCGAGAAGAGACCGACTGTTATTCTTATTTGAGTGAATAAAAGAGTATTTTAACCCTTCTCAAGTCTACGTAATTTTTTTTTATTCAGACTCAATAAATGCCGTTATGGCTTCTGAAGGGCGGACATCATTCTGGAAGAGCTTCTTCCCGGTGAGTAGTCCTCCTTAGCAGTGTAAAAAAAGTCTACGTTTTAGTTGTTCTGAACTCGGGGATAATTCGCTACTTAGCTCACTAGGTTCCTCGAGGTTTAATCGTAGAAAAAGGGCGAGGAAGCCTACAAACCAACCAGTTATTATGATTTTGATCTTTATTTCAATTTCGTCTTTTTGTATTGCTCAGCAGAATGAAAATTAATGATTAGTGTATTTGCTTTGAGGGATTATGGATCTTCGATATAGTGACAGAGTTTCTGTCACTGGCACGGCGTTGTTGGAATTCTACCAGATCTAACCTAATATAATTATCTCTGCTTTGCATTTTCTCGAAGCCGATAATTTAGAGCTTCGGTAAATTAATACATGAGCCAGCTCATATCTTAGTATTTGACTTCGTAGTCTCAGACTACTTTATCAACGTTTAAATTTAAGTGTCTGATATTGTTTAAATAAGATTGCCACAAGTACTCGTATATGTTAGCAGGAGTCTTGGCCTTTATATTAAATGTCCAGTTTAATAAAAAAGATTATTTAAACCCCCTTTAGTCTTTTTCGTAAGATTTAATACATCGCGATAACTTACTACTTATTTACTAGGATTGCATAACTAATGTTCAAGTTTTAGACGAATTAAAACTCTATAAATCTCTACAATTCATTTATAAATAATCGTTTCTTCTGACTTTTTTTGCGTAAGAAATACTGATATTTTTTAGCATTTTTTATCTTTCTCCCAGTGTCTACGGTAGCAAAAGCATATTTTTCTATGAGGCCATCTTTCTGCCCCAAATTAGATTCCTCAGAACTAAAACTATAATTTCATCGCTACTGTAATGTGTTTTAGCAGTGAGTGAGAATTTTTTATGATTGCAATCTTTCGGATTATCATACAGACTGAAATGTGTTATAACCATATTTTGAATATAAATTTACTTCTGTTACAAAGCACTTAACGTAAAGCAAAACCACAATTTAGTGCGGAGTTTGGCAATTTGAAGTATATATATTTGCATCCTAGGGTTCTTTTTCGAGTTGCTAAAACCTGTAACTTCATGTTTGTTTGATCTATCTTTGCTATTTTTATTGGGATACAGTTATGTTTAGAAGAGTAACATACATATTTTTTTCCTTTCGCAGAGTATGTCGGTATGATCTGCAAATGAAGAATGGTTTTTAGTTCACGCCCTTGGTCTGAGAGATTTAATTTTTTCTCTTCCTCTAAATGCCTATTAATTTTGGATGCATATTCAAGGTTTAATTTGCCAAAGGAAAGAATACTTTATGTGAGAAAAGAATGCATTTTATCATATATCCAGAATAGCTTCATTTTGTACTTAGAAAGCTTCTTGCCCAGGTACTGATGGAACATACGAAACGTATTTTGATAAAAGCTTGTAGCACATCGACTGTAAGCTGTTTTACAGTTAAAGTATGAAAATTGCTAAGCTTAAAAGTATTTCCTAGATGCATATGAAAACTGCAAGTTTATTTGACGTTTCTCTCAATATTTTGCTCTATTTGCCATCTAAATGAAGCAATAAAAGCATTCTTTAGATTTTTGTGGAAAAACTGTAGCTTGGCAAAGAACATTTTCACCAGTTTCATTAACCCCTTCCGGCAAGCTAGCTTTCAAAGTTGGAATTTCAATAAAAAAATTTGTAGGCTGCCTAATCAAGCCTAGAGGAGTTCGTAGGTAAAATTTTGTAAAGATAACGCTTACCGTTTTAACTCTGTGGGTGTGCCCGAAGCGGGCTCACTGAATGAAGAGAGCTTCGAAAAGATTGCTGAAGCGTGCATTCCTGGGAAGCGTGGAATAGAGTTAAAGATTTTGCCTACGATTAAAAAACACTACATTCTGAATGCTGTAGAAGATTTAACATTAACCAGTGTACGCCTAGGGAGGCCTGCTGCTCTATACCCCCCCAGAAAAGCTCTTCTTAGTTATGTGATTATTACATTTCATATTTACACTTTCGTCTATTTTTTTTTCATGGCGGTACTTTTCGAAGAAAGTGACACTGTAGAGACATTAGGTTATTTGGAAGCAGGAGAAGTGAAAAATGAGCAATGACCTTGCTGAAACTCGAACCACGGAGCTTTCGAATACGCTCCTAGCGTGCTGACCACTACATGAAGAGGGCGCGCTAAGAAGGTGGGAGAATTACCTTACTTACTCCCCCTTTTAAAGAGCAACTGGGGAATAGGAGACCCAATCGCCAAATTCTTGTTGTGGAGAATCATCATCCACCACCTTTTTTAGCCCGGGGACCATTGTAGAGACATTGGTTATTTGGAAGCAGGAGAGATGCAAAATGAGCAATGTCCTCTCCTGGACTCGAACAATGGACCTCTCGAATACACGGCGAGCGTGCTGACCACTACGCCACGAGGGCACGCTAAGACGGCGGGGGAATTACCTTATAGAACACCTTTGAGAAATCAGAATCCAAATTTCATGTTTTGCACATGTACCGGGATACGTATCAGATTCACTATCTGAAGACAATTCGTGTAACACTTTCAGTGTATCAGAAATGGTCAGAACTCTCAGATCCATTTGCGTAAACTACTATTATAACTGCAATTAGAAAATATAAACTGTAAAATAAAATTAAATAAACGTCTACAAGTCAAAGCTATCAAACCTCAACGTTAACAAAACTTCTTTGAGCGAAAGAAAAAAAGAAAACTGTTCTAGTGAAAAACCAACCAGTTAGCTGATAACATTACCCCTGACCTTCAGAAATCACCACAATAATTTCTTAGTTGCTAATAAACATCTCCTCAAAAAAAAAAAAAAAAAAAAAAAAAAAAAAACGGGAAATGAAACGCAGATGTGAACCCACCATTTTATTGTGCATGAGCTCACTGGAGAGCTGCATGAAACAAAAAAAAACAGCTGTTGGTCTAGTCATAGTGTTTCAGTAATCCTCTGGTCAACCTGATGTTCCCCTTTAGATTTTAGGTACGATTTGAAGGTACAAATTTAAGACTAATACAGAATTACGAGATTAGCATACAGCCAAGGAAATAACATAGAAATTTCTTTTCAAACAACTCCTTTTATATCCTAAAATCAATCTGGAATATTTCTTTGAAAAACGAGGGTGCTCATAAACTAAACATGAGTAAAATATATGGAACGGTTTGTGTTATGCTGCCATCTAGTTGAAATAAAGAAAGTTCAGAGTAACCTATAGTAACCTATAATTTCTTTTTCATTCAGTTTTTCTGTGTGCACAGAGGGAAATTTTTAGATTTGCCCAGAGCGGGCACACCGTGCCGCAAAAAGTTGAAACCATAAGCTCTGAGAAATAGAGGTCTCTGTCTAACAGAACATCTAATCATGTATTAAAAATTATAGTTGAGGGAGTGAAGTAATTCTTTTGGTTGTTTTGTGTCCTTTTTAATCTACAAAAAAGTAGTTATAAACATGCAATTTTAAATATTACTCGAAAGGGATGAAAAGAAAAGCTTCGTAAGGTACATTTTAATTTTAATTTTAATTTCATTTCATTTAGTCCATTTTAAATTTCCATGAAGTTCTAGAGCAGATGAACAACTGAAAACGCGCGTTCAAAAAATTTCCGCCAGTATTCGAGGTTCTCGTCTCAACAGAAACCTCAAAATAAGTAGCATCCTTATACACAATAGGGGAAGGGCGAAACGGCCTTACTCGACCCTGGGGCACAATGCAGTATTTGTCGTAGGACTTTTTAAAAAAGAATTTTCTCTGTTACATACTATTTAAAACCACGGGGCAGAAAGTACTTGCCGCCCAAGGAAAACAGTGTAACTGTATTGGAATGGTAGCGTTGCATGCACAAATCAAAAATGAAACGCAGAAAGTTAATTTTCTTGTAGTAAACAATTCACTGACTTCGGTTATTTTAAGAGTCGACCCTGTACGCGCAACAAGCCCAAACTTAAATTTTGATATCTCTACTTTGCAGGTTCAGATGGAAGCTGTAGAAGAGCAGGGAGTCTTATCCAGACAGACCTGAGCCACCTCCAGGAAGAGGATACAAAGAAATTGGAAAAATTGATAATAGATTTATCTAAGTTATTTGATGAGAAGCGAGGACTCTGCCAAGTTGTGCATCAAGAGCTAAATGTGGGAAATGTCCTGCAAGTTCGGACTAAACCTTATATGTAAGACCAGGTGAAGGAAAATATTTTGGAGCAGCACATTAAACAGACTCTGGCCTATAAAATAAATATTCCGACTAGTAGCCCCTACGCAAGCCCGGTAGTTTTAGGAAGAAAGAAAATGGCCTCCCACCGTCAGATCCAAATTCGTGGAGATTTGCCGTGGATTACCGAAACTTACAGAGTATAACAAAATATCCTACATAACCCCTGCCGATGAATGATGATTGACTGACTGATGAATAAAAATTCAATCTACTAAGTATATGACTACGCTAGACCTGACGCCAGGATATTTCTAAATTGCAGTAAAACCCGAAGATGTGGAGAAAACAACCTTCATAACGAAGTCAGGCATGTATGCATTTTTGAGAATGGTATTTGGCTTAAGCGGAGCTCCGACTATATTCCAGAAGGTGATGGATATCATATTAAGACCCGTTATAGGCAAAAGTACATTTATTTATTTATTTAGATGATATAATAATCATAAACGATCATATTGACCATTTAAAAGAAATTTTTTCATTATTAAATGAAGCCAGCCTCAAGGTCAATCCCAAGAAATGTAAATAAGTAAGTTAGATACCTTGGATATACGATCTCGAACAAAGGCATTGAAACTGACAATTCTAAAGTCTTAGCGATCAAAAGTTATCCGCCTTCTAACACAGCGAAAAATTAGCAACCATTTTCAGTGTGATCTCATACTCGTACTACTTTATTAAGGACTGTGTTAAGATAGTTTAACTCTTTCTCGTTGTTAAATGCAAGAAAACTAGAATCACGTGGACCGCGTAGGCGAACAATGGGTTCAATGAATTAAAACACGCACTAATCGTCGCCCCAGTTCTCGAGTTCCTGGAAGGGGACCAGAATTTAGAAATAGTGGCAGACGCCTCTGATTTCGCAGTTGACGCCATCCTATCACAAAAATTGCATACTTCAGTAAAGCGCTGAATCAATCTCAGAGGAACTATACCGAGAGACAAATAAACTCTCGCTGTTCTATTAGCAGTGCAGAAATTTCGAGTTTACTTTGGAAGCGCCCCGGTGATAGTCTCCTCAGACTATGCGGCAGTTGGTCGCTTATATTCCGCTAAAAATCTTTCTCCTCGCCTTATAGGTTAGACGTTAAAGCTGCAGGAGATCAGTTTAATAATGAAACACATGTTGGTGAAGGAAAATGTTGTCGCAGATGCCTTGTAAAGAATGAAGATTGACGAAGAGAGAAGTACAGTCAGAAACGAAGAACGATGACACAAATAAAGAAGTGCGAGTGTAACTTCGAAAATAATTGAGCACCGTGAAACACTAATTTCAGAATTATAGACGGACCCTGAATTTAAAGATATTTATGCATACCTCGAAGACCTCGAATATTTCGAGCATGTGTACATAACGACAGTTAGAAATAGGACAACCTACTGTGAAATCATTGTTAAATTGCTATTTTTCATGAAAATAACTAAGGAGAATCAAGAGTATCAGCCATTATCCCAGAGACTCTACGATTAAATATTTTAGAAGAGCTGCATGATTAATCCATATTGGGTCACCTCGGTAATAGGAAAACATTGCAAAATGTCCGCGAAGCGGTTTATTTTCTGCAGTTGCAGAGAGTTGTGTCGGCGTATATCAGGTCGTGTAACATTTGCCAATTAATGAACGAAATAATGCCCACTTTCACCAATAAATTGGGGAGGGGGCATCGATTTGTTCGGATCTTATCACAGAAGAAGGCTAAATAACAATTGAGATCTCTTAACTATTATTGATAATTTTACAAAATGGGTGAAAATAATTCCCCTTCAAAGAGCATGAGCAAAAATAGTGTCAGATTCGTTCTTAAATAAATATATTTTAAAATACGGGGCCCCAGCAAAAGTAATATCTGATAATGGAAAACAATTTGTTAGTTCAATTATTTGAAGATCTTTGCACAGGACTTGACATACCCAATCTAAAAATGGTACCATATAGACCGCAATTGAATATATCAGAATGCGGGGACAAAAAATATTGTTAAAATTATTTTGGGATACGTTAAGTATTATTATGACCGTTGGGATAGATGTGTCAATGAATTAGCCTTCTCTTTAAGAACAGCGAAACATGATACTGCGCAGAATTACCACAGAGCTCTTTTCAGGGAGGACACTTTTAACTCTCTTAGATAAACTCGTTTTTGCGGAACAAAGGCAAGAGGAATTCAAGTTAACGGACATTCAGAAAATCATTGTTGAGTCAGTAAGAAACTCGGATTCAGGCAGGCAGAAGCAACAGTTCTACTGCGATAAAAATAGACGGCAGGTGGGATATTCTGTGGGTCAAAAAGTACTGAAATTTAAACATTCTTTATCATCTGCACCAGAAGACAGAGTGGCAAAATGTGAGGCCAGGTCCGAGGGGCTGTTTTAATTCAAACAATAAAATTTACCACTTTATGTTTAAAGGCGAGGTCTGATGTTGGCCAAGCTAAACCATATTACAGTCGAACTGATTTTGAAATCTTAAAAGACCTTTTTCAGGATCCTGGAAGCGTGCCAAGAAGTTCGATGAGCAAACCTCACAACGAATTCCCCCCAGTCCCACCGCAACGAGGTCCAGGGCCAGCAGAAAAGAGGAAAATTGTAACGAATGAAAGGCCAGCAAAACGACACCGCCGCAGGGACACACCGTGCCGCAAAAGTTCAGGGATAGCAGTAAAGAGGAAACTATCGACCAATGGAAGACCAGTTAAGCGAGTGCCATCACACAGGGTCCGGACGCAGCGGAGGAAACCTTGCCAGATAGTCACGGCTGCCTATCTACAACCACCCCAAAGGATGCCGGAAGAGATCCAGCACGGGAAATTCTGAGGAATAAAAGATGAGCAGAGGTGGTATCCACTTCGCTCCAGTAGACAATAAATCCAGAAAGAGAGTAAAAGACCCGGAGGAAAAGAGGAACCCCGCATGAAATCAAACCAAGGGCCGATTATCAAAATTCTCAACCCACAAGAAAGGCAGCCCGGTTCACCGCAAAAAGGCAGAAAAAAGAAAGAATTCCCGGGAGAAAATGGAAGTCGCCCTAGGAGGTAAACTCGAATCCAAAACCTGATTTGTCCCAGCTGGGAGGCGTTTTGCTACAAAAGAATGGATGAATACAGGAGGCAAAAAGCTAAGTGAAAATTTTCTTTGTTTTCTAAGTTAGTATTAAAATTCAATTTATATCGTTTTGTTCATAGTTGCTTTTCTCAAGTGAGAACAATATTTAGATGCTGCTAGAAGCAAAATTTTTGAGTTCGCAAGTTGCGAGAAAGTATATTGTAAATATATTTTAGTCAGAAAACTTGAATTTCCGATGAAGATTGTTTTAAACTAGAATTTAAATTTAAATTGGAGGAAACAATTGTAAACTATGTATAGCAACTGTGCACTTCGTGATGTAAAATGGATCTAATATTTTATATGTTAAATGTGTAAAAATGTTTGTGCTGAAAGTAAATTTTACATGATGATTGTGAAAGTGAGTTTTTTTTTGTTAAACTTTGTTTAAAGGAAATATGTGAAAGCTTTGTTTAAATGGAAGATTGGAGAGAAAGTGTAGAATGGATGTGTGTAAGTTAGGCTCTCCAGCCACACGAAAGCTTAAAACACTTTGGTGAGTGTAGCTCACTACGTGAATTATTGATATTGAGGTGTCAGTTGAGGCCTAGTGTGTCCAGATTTTATTTTTGTTAGCAAGATGGTTAGTCGGTAGTGTTGTTCGTGTTAACACAAAACTTACCCGCTCATTTCGTAACCGAACAAATTTCTGGAAAGCGTTGGGGAAAATGCGTTAAAATATGAGTGAAGGAAATCTAGAAAAAAGTACTAATCCTATTTCCTTTCAGATATTTTGAAAGAACCAGAGTTTGTATGATAATGTGCTCAAGATCAAAAGGATGTTTGTAATGCGAGTCAAACAAGAAATATTCTAAAAACAAGTTTTCTTAGCTTAGTTACTTAGGTTTAGATCACTTGTAAAGTTGACCATAAAAGGAAGTTAGAACTTCCTTTTATGCATTCCAATAGTATAATTCCAATAGTAAAACTTAATTGAGCAATCAAAATTATTAGAAGTTAAACTATGAATTTGTTAGAAAGTTTTCTAGAATTTAAAACTCTCAACAAGGTCGTTGTGAAACCCTTTTCGAGTACTTAAAGTATGAGGTGGGAGAAAATTTAAGGTATATTTTAATTTGACATCAGTTATTTTTAAGTTAATGCACCTTTCCTATCTTACCTAGCTTCAACTTACAACTCCCTGCCAGAATGAGGTTTTAGAATCGCGGTTGCATGCAAAAAGAGAACAGTATTTAAGTCAAGTTCAAATGACTTCGACAGAGAGAGATGGAGGATTCCTGAGCAGCTCGAGTTTGTCTTTGAGCTACGTTTCTCTAAGCTATTATTACGCTCAGCCGTATTGCGTGCCTTCTGATAGTTCGCTAGCTAGTTTAATTACAAGCCAGCTAGTTTATAATTTTGCTAGCTTAGGCTCAATTTCTTTAGTGAGACATTAATTAGTTCTTATTTTTTACATTTTGAGTGAAGCCCAGGTGGAGTGTTTGTTGTGCTGTCAAAGAAAGGGCCCGACTGTAAATCTTATTTTGAGAAAATAAAGGTAATTAACCCTTCTTGAGTGGACATTTCTGTTCTTGTAGTTAGGCGATTATTCGCTTATAATTGTTACTTGCAGTTCACTAGGTTTCTCGTCACTTAATTTGACAGAATAAAAGTCAGGAATCCTACAGCTTAAAAAAAATAAATATTTAATTAATTCACTTCCTTATGATTTATTTTGCAGGACATA
>KK112607.1:62577-102882 GCA_000611955.2 Stegodyphus mimosarum
CGCCTTTTTTCGTTTTATTACACAATTTTTATTTTTGCTTAAAAAAATCGGGCTAAACATATATTAAAAAATATAGATGAGTGAGAATTTTATTCTTGTCGTGTGATGTGTAATTCTTTCGGTTGTGTTATTTTTATTTTCTTTTTATTCTGCAAAAAAATAGTCATAAACATGTATTTTAAAGATCACTCGAAAGAAAAGAGAAACATAAAAAATATAAATATTTAATTAATTTCTTTCTGATTTATTTTGCTGCACACGCAAATTTTTTCACAGTTGCTAAACAGCTTGTATCTCTTTTATTACGCTGCTGTAATTTTTGCTCAAACTAATCATGTGTATAGTCATTAAAATTATTTTGAAATGAGTAAAATGTAACAGGAAACTTTAAAAATACACAAAATTACTTTTTATTACTATATTTCATTTATTTTGTTTTTCTTGGTCCATTGTGCTTTACGAACAACTTTATTTGCATTTATTAAAATAATTTAAAATGAAAACTTTAAAAACAAATTATTTGGCACCGTGTTATGAATAAATATCTTTTCTTTAAAATTTCTTGGATGGAGGAATAAAAATCCTTAACATCCTTTACCTCTCTATATATTTTCTTAATTATAATGAGAATCCTGCTTAATCTTACACTCAAGAGAGAGAAGAATTGAGTTGTTCCTGTATCAAACAGTAAACTCAAAAGACATATTCTGTTAAGATAGCAAACGTTTTAATTTTATTAACCCATTATCTTATTATTCCTAACTTTAATGTCGTTAAGTCCCACCATGCTGAAACTTAGTTAATGCACACAAACGTTCGTGAAACTAGAAAAGAGCTTTTGGCAGCGTCCATTGACTTCCGTACTATACTAGCCCAAATCCTAAATTTACCTAAATATGTCAGGACTGAGTGTTCGGTGCATATTCTTGGCGAACATATTCGTGCAACTTTAAGTCCTGATCTTGAACAGGGAGCTGAATGTAGCTTTGTTCTGTGGTAGAAAACTGTGGTTAAGTGGTAGATGAACTGCAGTTAAGAAGGATTTAAAATATTCTTTTATTAAACCATAATTATATACAACCACTTCCCAACTCGTGAGAGATACAGAAAATAACGACCGCACTTGGGTCTAAACTGAACAATCAAATTATTTAAACTAAAATTAAATAGAAATTAAGTCGTCGTTGCTCACAGAGCTATGAACGCGAGGTTGGTCTCTATGCTAAAGTGTGCGTAGCAAGATTTAACTAATACTAACGCACTTAGATTTACTTCAATAAGTAATAGCGTAACATCGCTACGGCTTAGAATTTAAATACTAGCTAGTCAGGCGAACGTCGAACAGAGTAACAGTGGTCTGAGACTAAAAACTCTCTCACACCGAGAGGTTCCTACCAAACCGTTTAAATAGCAACTTGGCTCCACTTCAAATTAGCATAAAGCTGAAACGCGAGCTTATTATAACGGGAAGTTGAAATAAAAACAGATAGAAAAAGGCAAATTAAAATAAAACTTCGTTAGTTTAAACTAAAACCTTACAAATAGACTTGAGCTTTTGCTAGCCGTGTTTTGCTCATGCGATCATAGGACTTCGCTTTGTGAGTTTTCATACTTTAATCACTTACATTTTATATTAACGTTTTATGTTAGCTTAAATACCGCAAAAAGCTGTAGCTTTCGTCGTAATAATGCACGAGCTCTGTAGTTTGCTAAGTTTAAAGATGCAGTTTTAAATTTTCTTCTGAATTCATAACTACTTTGACTAAAATTCTAAAACGGGGAGGTAAGTTGCCTGACTGTCTTCAAGGAGCCAGAATTTTAGTTTTGAAGTTTTCATTTTCCTTTTAAGATGGCTTCTATTTGTGAGTAGTAAAACAATCTCAGTTTTGTATGAAAAGACCAGAATTTCGGCACAGAAATAAATATTACTAGTTAGTGTAAAAAAAAAGAAAATCTGAAAGGTTTCAGATTTTATATTACGTACAAACGGGCGTTTTTTTAACATTTTGTGTATTACCTTTATGTATTAAATATCACGTTTTTCGCACTTAAACCATAAAATTCAGTTGAAGAACAATACCGCAAAATAATTTTAAACTCAGCATATCGTTAGAATTTCTGATACACAGTGTCACCCTCTGGAGATAAATTTTTTTTTCTGTACACCGTTGTCATTGCTCGCTTTGAAATCCTTGAGTTTGTTAATAAAAAATCGTTAAAGTTTCACAAAAGATTAAATCGATGATAAAACAAATTCCAAATTTCAAATTTGGGCTTCCAGATGTCCATATTCACCGTAGGATTACGTCATTCAAAATTCGATGGCTCTGGGTAGCTTCGTTTTATCACAATGCGAGAAAGATACATACATTTATGCACATTCTTCATTATTTAATTTCTTTAAATATAATACAGGGCTGCAATACTTGGTGACAAAAGTTTGAAAAGTGAACCGATATTTAATGTTTCCGACGCAAAATCGCAAAACGGAAACAATAGTCCTTCAGGGACAAAGCACATTTGGACTAATAAAGTAGACTGTTAGTTATATCTCTTTTCCTCACATTTTATCTTAAAAATTAAATATTTACAGAAAACAAAACATAAGGTAATTAAAACAAACATAACTGATATATGAGATATGTTGATCTGGTAAACGACCCATGAACTTCTCCTTATGATTGTTGCAAGTTAATCTCTGTTTCATCAGTTTCTTTAACGTGTAAGATTGCAGAATTTGCAGTATACTAATTGTGCATAACTGGGGCAAAAGCTGGGATCTAAAATCTGGAATCTCATTGTAAAAATTAATCTTAAAGCGATTCTGTGAAAAAGATTTTATTGCATTTAAATATTCATTACAGAAAATAAAGCAAGAATTAATTAACAGCTATGAGGTAAAAATATTTTTGGTAGTTAAACTAAGCTTTACTACCAGTTTAATATTTATTCTTTTCATCCGATACATGTTTACGCTACTCCTGCTCTTCAAAGAATGTAGATAAGTAACAAACACACTCATGTCCATAAATTAAGGATAATTCGGAGTCACGCGGAAATAGAACTCTAAAATAAATATATCACCTGTAAAATCACTACACACATCTTCAAGAATCATATGCAAATTTCAGGAAGTAACCAGATGACACCGATGGTACGTCACAATGACGAGAGTGTAAGAGAGTGATATATAAGGAATACAGGCAAAGAAGTAAAATTTTTCGCAGGCGCTTTATAAGCATTTCAGTGCAACAACCGAATAGTTAGGACACAAAGGACGTATTTGAATGATTTTTTACGTGGTAGATTTATCAGCCGTCTGGAATGTGGGAGTACCCAACTGGAAGTATCAGACGAACTTGGAATTGCCCAGAGTGTCATCTCCAGGCTTTGGCAAAGATTCCAAGATGATGGTAATATGAGTAGACGTTACAGCACAGATCGCCCCAGAGCCACAACGCCGAATGAGGACCGGTATTTGGCAATTACTACCAAAAGAAACAAGCGGAACACAGCCTCAGACCTGTCTCGTCAGCCCTCTTCAGACACTGGTACGACAATTTCAAGGCAGACCGTGTACAGACGCTTAGGTCAGATTGGTCTATATGCTCGTAGACCTGTCAGATGCGTTTCACTCACTGCAACTCACTGTCGCCTGCGGTTAGCCTGGAGTAGAGAGCATGCATTGCAGACACGGCAACAGTGGGCTTGAGTGATGATTTCTGACGAGTCCAGGTTTAACTTGCAGTCTGATTCTCGCCGGACTTTCATATGAAGAGCTGCAGGTACCCGTTATCACAAAGAAAACATCATTGAACGACACCGTTACAGTGGTGCAGGAGTGCTCGTTTGGGGTGGAATTATTCTGGGTTCCAGAAGTGACTTGCATGTTCAAATTTGAACCGTGACAAGCCAACTCTATCGGGACGTCATTCTGGAACAACATGTACGTTTGTTTCGGGGCGCCATGGGCGCACAATTTGTGTTTATGGATGGCAACGCCCGTCTTCACCGTGGAAACATCGTAAACGAATGCCTTCAATCAGAGGATATCACCCGTTTGGACTGGCCAGCATTCTCACCGGACTTGAATCCAGTAGAGCACGTGTGGGACATGCTTGGCCGACGAGTTGCAGCCCGTCAACCTCCTCCTACATGTATACCGGAACTTCGGAGAGCCTTGCTTTTTGAGTGGTGTAATATCCCCCAAGATCAGATCGATAATTTGATACTCAGCATGCCTAGGCGTTGTACGGACTGTAAAGCATCGTCTGGGAGACATACAATGTATTAACAATCATACCAACCATGTAATATTTGTTTTTTGTAAATAGGTTTTTTTTGTAATTTGCTCCATGGAAAAAAAATCGCTAATAATATCAAACATATAGCATCTTTTTTTGCTCTTTACCTTTTGTTTAATAAATAAGCTTTACAAATAAGTCGAACTTGTTTTGCTTCTAACTCTTCCTTTGCCTGATATTGCATTATCCTTAATTTATGGACATGAGTGTAATTACCATTATATAGCTCATTTTACTTAGTGCTTGCTCACCGTAGATCTCTTAAACAACAGGGTTAGCAACAGGCGTATATTTGTACCACAGCATACTGTTACGTGCGTAGTGGATTGATGGTTTACGGTTTCGTAGTGGATTAAATGCAAACAGAACCGATGGTAGCTTGATAAAAGTTTTCTCAAAGCAAGCAGTTCTGAACTTTTCATAAAAGTAATCGTGCAGTGCTTCCCAGCATGACAAAGTACAATTAGTAGTTACTACTTCAAATTACTAAGAACGTTAAACACAAGACAATGTGAAAGCTATGAAATCTGTAAACTCGTACACTTATCTTTCAATGCTCTGAGCTAAACTCTAAACCCCAGTTTGAACTTAATTAAACTGATGCTCTGTCCGGTCTTACGCAGTTTTCCCCCGTCTGCAGAGAAATTTCCAGTACCTTCAGTTTCTTAAAATTGTTGGAAGGCATGAACAGTCACAGTTATGTAGTACTGGATACAGTTACAGTTACATAAGGATCGGACTAGTTACAGTTATGCAGGTATAGTACCAAAATGTCACAAAACTTTCGGCACGTTTGGTGAGTTTTGGCAGTTTATCCCCAATTCTGGTGTCAAAAATGACTCGTCAAAACCATCGCCAGTTTGGTGAGCCATTTACCTCAAAGTGAAATGGACTTATCCCTGTAAATCTGTTGATGTTCCGTTGATGCTTGACACTCTGGAAAACAGTTGTAGGATTCCTCACTTTAATTCTGTTAATTTTAGTGTCAAGGAAACTAGCGAACGGCTAAGCGAATAATCGCTTAAGTCCAAGAACAAAAACGTAAACTCAAGAAGAGTTAATTACCCTATATTTGCTCAAAATAGGATTTAACAGTCGGTCCCTTTCTTTCGGCGTACAGCAAGGCCTCCATTTGGGCTTAAGCTCAAAATGTAAGAAATAAGACTAACCAATGACTAACTAGTCTAAGCTAACAAACTCCTAAACTAGTCGGCCCTCAATATTAAATTAGCCATCGAACTATCAAAAGGCACGTAATACGGCTGAACGTATTAACAGCTTAGAGAGACGTAGCCCAAACGCAATCGCGTGTAACTCAGAAATCCTCACTCTTTCTCTCGAAGTCAGTTGAACTTGACTTAAATACTCTTCTCCTTCACATTTGCATTTAACGCGATTCTATAATTCATTTTGGTAGGGAGTTGTAAGTTGAAACTAGAAAAGATGGGTCAAAAGCATTAAATATAAATAACTCTCATAAAATTTAAATATACCTTACACAGTCATGTTACATTATACAAGACGTACTACAATTTTCATACAATTCCTCTAAAATTATTTGCGTATACGCAAAATTCGTAATGTTTCTTTATATGACACTGTTACGAATATTACACCATGTCGTGTTCATGCGTACTTTATATAATTGGTTTTAAACTGTCTTTTTTCTCTGAGGGCATAATTAAAAATAATTATATCAAAATATTTCCTGCAACGCTATCTATATTACTGTCGAATATTTTATATACTTTAAATGGGATTTAAGATAACATGCCTATTTTAATAATTTCGTCATGTGCTAAAAAATTGAAATACCGTAAAAATAATTATTAAAATAAAAACTTTTCAAGAATTTAAATAAATATCCACCACTTTAATATTTGAGATACATGGAATACAATAATTACTTTGATTTCAAACTGTTAACTATCTTAGTACTAAAATAAAAGGTTTAAAAACTCTTCAAACATATGGAGATTGAACAAAAAAGGATAGTTTTTATCTGTATTACTTCGCCTTTGCAATCTGTTTCTTACTTTAGCCTTATATACTCACCTCTACTATGTTGCTTATCATATTTATCAAGTTAAAAATTGTGTTCTGAAGCATTTTTTGGCTAGAGGGTAATTTAAAAAGAAATAAAAAATAACATATAAAACATATAAGAAAAACATATAAAAAAGTAAACGACCTGACATGAACAAATCATTGAGATATTACAAAAGTTAGTTTCACAATCTATTTCAAGAATAAACATTTACTCAAAGCGATTATTTGTTTCCCTTTCCTATTCGGAGGCAGTGAACTGAAATTATTCCAAGTTACGCAGAGGAGTTTTATTTGAATTCTATTTATATCTTTTTGTTACTAAAAAAAAACAAGAAATCTTATATATAAGAAGTAAGAAGCAGGTACCGGAGCATACATACATCCATATATAAGCAGCGAGTTTTATTTCTTTAAATATTAAACTTAGACAAGAGTTACGAAATTCATCAAAATTAAGTATGCTGGAATAAGTTAAATAAGCAGATTGTAAGTCTTTATGTACAAAGTTCACAGATATGTTTGAGAATAACTTTTATTACCTAGTCTATGTCAGTAGGTAAATACAAAGAAAGTTGTTAAAATTGTTGTAAAAGTTGTTTGTCACACGAGAAATGCCCGCGTTTTTGAATATGTAACTGGCTTCATGAAATAATTTATCTACGGATCTCTATATCCTTTACCAGTGAAGACAAGATGTATTTTGCATTTAAACTACAAAACCAACGGGTTCCATCTCGCTTTGTATTGCGAATTACCGTACGCATAATGTCTTACATCTGATGTATCAGGCGAATTATCATCACCAGAATCACTTCATTCAGATCAAATCAGAGGTATTTCTCCAGCCTTCCGCTCATGCCTTCGTGGTGTTATGGTCAGTACTCTGGGCGCCTATCCAGAAGTCCATGGTTGTAGTCCCGGCGCACGAATTGCTCATTTTCCATCTCACCTGATTAAAAAAAAACCTGATGACTCTACAAGCTAACCATCAAATATTCAGAAGCAGGATAAAAATAGACTCGTCATAAAAAATAAACTCTAAAAGAAAAACTACAAATGTTAAAAGGGAAATAAAACATACATTTTACATGATGTGTTGTATCACCGAATGCAAATAGGCTAACAAATTAGCCTAAAACAAAATCACGCAGTCACACCATAACGCCTGGAAAAGGCGAGCAGCGATAGTTCTGTATAATCCGAGATACCCAAAGCAGAAAGCATGAGCCCATGACACCACTTGTACGATGAAATGCGTTTGAGGTCTGTCGGAATGTTGCAAGCTGGTGCATGACAAACCGCTGTTGCAAGAGAGCTGAATGCACAACATAGTATCATCAATAGGCTGTAAAATCGTTTCCAGAAAAATTAAAACTTCGGTAGAAGACGCGGGTCTGGACGCCGGAGGATTACGACAACGGCAGAGGATCGGTTCCTGTTGATATGTGCAAGATGCAGTAGATCACTAACACTACGGCTGCAAGAGTCGGTTCTCTCTGCTGCACCAAGTATTCCCATATCCAGCCAACTTATGCTGCGTCGACTGCATGAAGGTGGACTGTACCAACACCTGCTAACAGAAGAAAGCCAGGACACTGGATTGTGACGTCACGAGTATTCGTCTGAGTCGAAACTCCGAGAGGAAAAAGAAATGAAATAGGCTACGCGCCATTGCCGTACTCATTGCTTTCACTCTTTGATATAGATATCTGGATTGGATTTTATT
This sequence comes from Stegodyphus mimosarum, assembly GCA_000611955.2. Lineage (NCBI taxonomy): Eukaryota > Metazoa > Arthropoda > Arachnida > Araneae > Eresidae > Stegodyphus > Stegodyphus mimosarum. Next base: position 70,657 of record KK112607.1, read on the forward strand.
CAAAGATTTAATATTTTTGTTGTTTATAAACAGTACGAGTAATATTTCTCGGATTTTAATATATTAAGAAAATAAACAAACGAGATTTTTATAAATTCTTTGGGGAAAATAAAGGGTAAACATTCATACCTTATAGGTTGTCAGGACTGAGTGTTCTGTGCGTCTTCTTGGCAAACATCTTAAAGTAACTCCTTAAAGTCCTTAAGTCCTGATCTGGAAGAGGGAGCTGAATACAGCTATGTTCTGGTTGTAGATACTGTGCTTCAGTTGTATAATAACTGCACTTGAAAGGGATTTAAAATCCTCTTTTATTAAATCAACATTATTTACAAATCACTTCCCAGCTCGGGAGGGATACAGAAAGTAAAAGACCACACTTGGGTCTAAATGAACAATCAGAAAAATTTAAACTAAAAGCTAAATAGAAATTTAATTGATCTTTGCTCACAGAGCTCTTCGCGGAGTTGGCCTCTAACTAAATGGTGCGTAGCAAGAATTACTAATACTAGCGCACTTGGATCTATTTCAATAAGCAATCACGTAGTAAGCACTATGGCTTAGAATTTAGCTGCTAGCTGGTCAGGCGAACGTCGAACAGAATGACCGTGATCTGAGACTAAAAGCTCTCTCACACTGAGAGGTTTCTACCTCTGGTTTAAATAGTACTTGGCTCTACTTCAAATTGGCATAAGCTGAAAACGCGCGCTTCTTCTGACGGGAAGTTGAAACAGAGAAGAGATAGAAAGATTTAAATTAAAATAAAACTTTGTTAGTTTAACTAAAACCTTACAAGGTTATATTAAAAAATAACATAAATAATAATGTCCATGGTTAACTAGAAACGTTTACCGTAAAAACTATTTTAAATTCTAAAAATTACTTCACAGGGAAGCTTTGCGAAATACAAAACAACTTGTTCCTACAAATCTACTAACAAACATATTGCGAATGCAGACAGTTGTTACTAGAATATAGTTTAATTTCTATCAAAATATATACTTCTCTGCCTGTTAAAGAATAGTTAAATTTAAAAAAAAAGATTGTAGGCGTTCTGTAAAAGATAAGTATTTCCTTAAAATCGTCCTTTCTATTTCATGATTTATATGGTATCAAGTAACACTTCCAAAATAATAAAAAAAAGAAGTTGCCTCTTTACATAATGTTTTGTAGTTTTAAGTATAATTTTTATAACAAATACATTTTATACAGGAAAATGTCTGATTGTAACACATAACGTTATGAAATATATGATTGTTCTTATGTAGGCAGAAGAAATGTCTTAGTATTATACACAATGAATAATTTAATTATTTCAAAGTTTAACATAATAAAATTTTACGTAAATTTAAGAATTTTCTGCTATTATTTCTTAATTTATCATTTTAACTAATGAATTACACATCCTGGAAGGTTAACAGCAGCAGTTAATAAGTTGAAATCAGCAACAATAACTCATAAAGGAATTTCTGCTTTTCTCTCATAATTTAATATTTTAAGTTGCCATTCTTAATGTTGCACTATATTTTTCTCATATTCATGGACAAAAAGATTTTCCAGATATTGTGCATACAATCTTCTACTTAGAATTTCATTTTTCTTCAAATCAGTAATTCGTTTTTTAAAGTAAATATTATAAAAATATATCAAATTTTAAATATAATATGCTACGTATCTTGCAAGTTTCAAATAAATTAGTATATTAGAGGTTTGTTTAACAAATAATTCAAGGCAGTTCAACGTTATTTAAAATTATTACTTAAATCCGTAAAACTTATAATATTAGTCGTATATATACTTACTTGTATTATATTAGTTGTATATCAGAGCTTGAAATGAAACTTCATAAATGAAAAATAATAATTTTTTATTAGTCCAAAAGGGCTTCGTCCATGAAGGACTATTGTTTTCGCTTTGGCATTTGGCGTTGGAAACATTAAATATCGGTTCACTTTTCAAACTGCTGCCGCAAAATATTGCAGCCCTGTGTTATATTTAAAGAAATTATATAATGAAGAATGTGTATAAATGTATGCACGTTTCTCACATTGTGTTCGAACGACGGTACCTAGAGCCATCAAATTTTGAATAACGTAATCCTACTGCGAATATGAGCATCTGGAAGCCCAAATTTGAAATTTGTTTCATCATCGATTTCATATTTTGTAAAACTTTCACGAATTTTTGATTAATTTATCTATTATTTTATCTATAGCTCGTCAGACAGTGTATCGGAAATTTTAAAGATATGCTCAATTTAAAATTATTTCGCGATATTGCTCTTGAACTGAATTTTATAGTTTAGGTGCGAAGAACATGATATTTAATAAAAAAAAGGTAACACACGAAACGTTAAAAAAGCTCCCCTTTGGGTGTAATGTAAAATCTGAACGCTTTCAGATTTTTTTAAATATTTTATTTACTTACGGTTTTAAGCAAACAGTCAGAATAACAAAGTAACACTGAAGTTATAGCATACAAGTAACATCTTTTTAAACACACTCTACAACGTTTTAAAGCAATAAATCTGTGGCCATTTGAAATGAATTTATCATTATGAGATACATTAAAATGATCAAGAAAGCAAATTTAACACAATTTAAAACAAATTAACAGTTAATTCACAATATAAAAGCAGCAGCTATTAAAACTGTGGATGAACTATGATCTCTGAACAAAGATTAAATGAATAATCTTACAATAAGCTACCTGTATTACTGCAATAAATCAAAATATGTTTGCACGTATAAAAAATGAGCCGAGTTGATTCAATTTTCTTTAAATATATACAAAACGTTCCAACTATCAAATACACTGTTCATGCATAATTACATAAACTAACACAAATCCATATACTACACTGTTGTGAACTAATTTTCTCATCATTAGGAAGTATATAAATGTAATCCACAGAAACAATTTTAACACGTAAAACCAAAACGACAGCTAAATTTAGTAGGGCCGGCAGTAATACTTAGTTGAATTATGGAAGTATTCGTGAAGAGCAGACAGTAAAGGTTACATTTCTATCTGCAACTCAATAATAAGAAATTATATATAGGAAAAAATCAGCATGATCAGGAAAGAAATGTTTTAAAGCTTCAACATGTTACATTATGCTTTTGACAGAATCAAAAAGGAGCAACGAGTGAGCACTCACATGTTTAAAAATTTTTTGAGATTTAGTTCGACAGACTAACAGCATGCAGTAGTTATTTAAATACAGTAAAGTTTTGGTTCATAAATGTAATACGCTCCTATTCATAAACTGAAACAATTTCCCCCATACGACTTAATTCATTCTTCGACCATAAATGATTAATTATTTAAACATTATAACAACACTTTGTTCCCAATTAAATAGTAACTTAATGAAATTAGTTTGCCACTGAAAATACAGCCCAGATACTTTTTACACGACAATAAATTCAGAGCCTAGAAATTAATTTTTCAATATTATCACTTTTTATTTGATCGGCATGTGAAACAGTCAGTAATTGTCCAAATCAAGAGAATGATTAATTCCCACTATAAATGTAGCAGTCATTATAAACGTGTCATTTTGAAAGCATGTTAAAACACTTAACTCTTATCATGATTAAACATTTACCATATATGATATTTATGCAATAAAATTAGTCGTCACTTAAAACACAACCCAGATACATTTTTATACGATAATAAATTCAGAACACAGAAATTAATTTTTCAATATTATCACTTTTCAAGTGATCTTAACATGAAACTGTCAGTAAATGTCCCGATTAACAGAATAATAATGACTAATTCTCACTGTAACAGTAGCAGTTGTTACAAACATGTCATATTGTTGGGATGTTGAAACACATAACTTAAAATAAGTAAATTCTGGAGTATATCGATATTTTTCTTTGTTCACATTTAGTTTATGTAATACGTGCTCTGAAAAGAAGTTTAGTTCCGATTCTTTTTCAGGTATTACTCTTTTCAATTTTTAAAGCATACCATTCACAATTTGTATAAAATTCTGAATACGTTCCCTGTTTTGAAAGTTATGAGACAGACTTTCAACTTCCTTTAGAACTTCTAGAAACATGTTTATATTACTAATTCTTAAAGGGAAACACATTAATCTTAAAGGGGAAACATTTTAACACATTCTTAAAGGATAAACACAAACAATTCTCATTTATTACTACCGATTTCAGAATTTCTTGATCTGGGTCACTTGAAATATCATTCAATATAAATGAATTTTAAATACGCAGAGTCGTCCACAATGTTTATAAAATTTGATGTTCTAGGTAATTATTGAATTCCTTTAAATTTTCAAATTATCGCTCATTATCACACCTTTCTTTTGTTTCTACTTTTTCGGATGTTTTGGGATGATGATGTCGTGCGATAAGCTTTAGTAATATTAAGGGCAAAAGGTGTTTGTATTGTAGATAGGTGTTTTATCTTTCTGCCTTGCACGGGGTAGGCTCATATCGCTGCGCTGTAAGAAGCTATTTTCTCAACTACTGTAAAGTACAATGTCTTTTGTATGTGGGGGTTTAATCGCCATTGAAATCCTTGATGTCGACGTAGTTGTTTCGCGACGATGGTCGTACGCTGTTTGATGTCTAATATGTGGGGTATCCACGTCATTTTCTCATAAAAGGTAAGCCCTAGATACTTCAGCGATCTTACTATGGCTATTCTTTTATCGCTGATAGTGATCCTTGGGCGGCGTGTCAGAAGGCCGTTTTTTAGGGATTAGAAGTATTTTTTATTTTTTTTCTGCTATTTGCAGTATTTGGGGGTTGCATAGTGATTGGAATTGTCTGCAGACTTCGTTGGAGTGAGTTTGCAATTCTTCTCTCGTTTTCCCGCTGACCACAAGTGTGGCATCGTCGGCATAAGCGAATATTTTTGTGTGCCAGGGCCATGATGTTGTAAGAATGTTATTGAATGTGATGTTTCATAAATGTGGTCCGGCACATGACCCCTGTGGGTAGCTTCTTGTTTGACCTTTTTTGATGATGCCGCTGCTATTGATGATTATTAAGCAGCGTTCTGTATATTTATAGTGTATGTTATATGTTGGATGGACAGTTTGCCTGGTGTAGTGCATGTTTTACAGCCGGCCACTTTAAAGAATCGAAGGCACTCAGGTCTATACTTATCAATGCTGTATGGAGGCAGTTGTTCCTGTTATGTAAAATAGATACTTTGATGTCATGTAGTGCGTTCAGTGTTGAGGAGCCTGCTCGAAATCCGTACTGCCTTTGTCAGGACTGAGTGTTCGGTGCATATTCTTGGAAAACATCTTCGTGACAGTTTAAAGTCCTGATCTTGAACAGGGAGCTGAATGCAGCTATGTTCTGTGGTAGAATATTGTGATTCAGTTGGAGAATAACTGCACTTGAAAGGGATTTAAAATCCTCTTTTATTAAATCACTATTATGTACAACCACTTCCCAACTCGGGACGGATACAGAAAGTAAAGACCACACTTAGGTCTAAAATGAACAATCAGATAAATTTAAACTAAAGCTAAATAGAAATTAAGTAGTTGTTGCTCGCAGAGCTATAACGCGAGTTTGGCCTCTAAACTAAATGGTGCGTAGCAAGATTTACTAATACTGACGCACTTGGAATTACTTCAATAAGCAATCAATCAAGCGTTATGGCTTAGAATTTAAATGCTAGCTAGTCAGGAGAACGTCGATTAGCGTGACCGTGGTCTGAGACTAAAAGCTCTGTCACACTGAGAGGTTTCTACCTCCGGTTTAAATACTCCTTGGCTCCACTTCAAATTAGCATAAAGCTAAAACGCGCGCTTCTTCTAACGGTAAGTCGAAATGAGAAGAAATAGAAAAGTATGAATTAAAATAAAACTTTGTTAGTTTAACTAAAACCTTACACCTTAAGCTGAGATATTGCATTCGGTGTAGTTGGTGTCTTAGTCGGTTCATAAGCACCTTTTCATAAATTTTTCCCAAGGCTGCGAGTAGACATATCGACCGATATGAATTAGGATCTGCGGGGTCTCGGTTTTTCTTCAGAAAGAAGACCACCTGGCCGATCTTGAAAGCTCTGGGAAAGGTACCTGTAACCAGAAGTTTATTGAAGTATACTAAGAAGAACGCGGGATCTGCTGTCATGGTGACTTTTGCAGTGGCGTAATCAATCCCGTCTGGGCCTAGAGCTTTGTTTCGTGGGAGTTTACGTAATATTTGTTTGACCTCAAGATAATTTAATTCTGCATCTGCTGGAGCTTTTGTATTGGTGTCGCTGCTCCTTATTGCTTCATGTTGAACAGTGTCATCCGCCGCATTGTCCTGCGTAAGGACTGCGTCCATAACTCTTTCCAACGTGTCTGCAGTAAGGTTGTCAGGGATATTTGTTGTGGGGAGAAGGGGGAAATGTGTGGGTTTGAAAAGCTTTCCTGTCGCAATTTTGTGATGTATTCCGTATGTATTTGTCTTTGTTGTGCAGAAGTTCCTCCGTGCATTAATTTTGGCTTCCATAATCATGCGTTTATAGAAAGCTCGTTCTCTTTTAAATATTGCAAGGGTGCTTGTGGCTTGATTATTTCGCCGTTCCTGCTTGAGGCGTCTCCTTAGAGTTCGGCATTTGCGCTGCTGTCTGCGAAGTTCTCCTGATCACCAGTTTAGAGTATGCAGTCGTTTTGAGATTCTGACTGGAAGGCATTTTTCACACGGGGTTTTGATGGTTTCCATTATTTTGTTTGTGAGCATTTCCATGTGCTCTTGTGTATGATTGTGATTTAACAAGGCTTCTAAGAAGTTCAGTTTTGTGCGAATGTCTCCTGTAAATGGACGGATTTTCCTGCCCGAAAGTTTATATCTTCTGATGATGGTAACGGAAGTGGCATTGTCAATATTGAAGTTAATATATTTGTGATCTGATAGGCTGATTTCATCTGCCACCGTCCGGGCTTGGACTAGATGTGCTCCTGATGAGGTAGACATCGTGAGGTCTGACCAACCTTGTGCGAAGAGTCTATCAAACGTTGGTGAGGCGTTGAGTGTGTTATGCACTGCAAGGTTTCGTGAGGAGATATAATTCTCGAGCAGACGGCCTTTTGAGTGTGTAGTAGCATAACCCCAGCCAGTGCGCTGACAAACTTTCAGGAGAGATAGATTCCTAGACGATGGGAAATCACTTAGGAATGTTTAGTCGGAAACGCTTTCCTGGCGCGGTAGTGACAACACAAAAATCAACAAAAAAAGGACACGAACGGGGTAATAAAACATGTTTATTATGCGGAGTACGGGAAAAACAAAGAAAGAGCAACATAAAGAAACAACGACCGTCATCAAAGAAGATGTTCGAAATTGCGACCCGGGCCGTGGTCCAGGAACCGTGGCATCTTCCATGCGATTTTAGATTTGTGAAGTTGCAATTTCGAACACCTGGACACCTTGCCGGCTTGCATAGACCAATCGAGTATTGTGCGGATCCCGCAACTGTTTTGTACGGCCTCTCGGCGCCCGACAAGGAACGCATGGGGAGTTTATTGCAATGTTACATATGCTGAAGGAGACCTGAAACTATGTATTTTACATATTGCTATACAGATAATAGCTAAAATATAGATACTAATTAAATTAAATTTCACAGATAATTACGAATGCTGAAACAGATATTAAACACTAATGCAGGTATTATACAGATATAAAATTGCTAAATACACAGTTATAAGTTATTTCTCCAGCCATCTTCGCATGCCTTCGTGGTGTAGTGATCAGCACACTCGAAGCGTAACCGAGAGGTCCGTGGTTCGATTCCCGGCGAAGGCGTTGCTAATTTTTCACCTCTCTTGCTTCGAAATAACCTAATGTCTCTACACTGGCTTTCGAACTAAAAAAAGGTGATGAAAAGGTGCGCTTGGGTCGCCTGAAACCCAGTCGCCCTTTAAAAGGGCGAGCATATAAGGTATTTCTCCCGCCTTCTTCGCATGCCTTCGTGATATAGTTGTCAGCAAACTCGACGCGTAACCGAGAGGTCCGTGGTTCGATTCCCGGGGAAGGCGTTGATCAATTTTCACTTCTCCTGCTTCGAAATAACCTAATGTCCCTACACTGGTACATACTACACAGATATTACGCAGATATACAGATACTAAATACATTATTACACATATGTTAAATACGAATACACTAATGCAAGTCTTTACACAAATTCACAAATACTAAATACTCGTCTTCATACTACACTGGTACAAAATATTGAAACAAATACACATATACTATATTATACTGATAAACAGTACTATATACACGACTACTTGCTTCACAGATATTAAATACGAATGCAGACTCAGATTCTAATTACTAATGCAAGACATTGGGCAGATATACAGATACTAACCCAGATATACAGATACGATAAATGACGAAAGAACGCAGATATACAAATACAATAAATGTCGAAAGAACGCAGATATACAGATACAATAAATGACGGAAGAACGTAGGTATACAGATTCTAATTACACTGTTACACAGATATAAAATACGAATCACAAATATTAAACTACACTACATAAAATATACAGATATTAAACATACTACCCAGATTTTTTATACGAATGCACAGATACTAAATAAGAATACAAAACAGCCCACAGATACATAGAGCCTAAATACATTACTACATACTACACAGATACAGAATACTGATACGGACATTATACTTTGTATTATTACGGAGATATACAGACACTGCATAATATAAAGGTGCATAAATATTTTACAGATGGGCAGATGAAGTCAGAAGAAGAGTGTAAATAGCCCTTTTATTCGATTACAAAGAATTGACAGTCGACCCCACTTTTTCGACCATCAATTGGGTTTACATACGCCAATACTTGAACGCTTAACTTGAAGAAGGAATGTTGAGCTTAAAATAAAATGTAATTTAGACTAGCCTAATGGATCACGGGATAAAATAAACGCGCAGGAAGGCTCTGGCTCGTAGTAGTCGACGGGACAAGCTTATAACGGCTACAAGCTCTCAACGCAACAGAATGAAATCGCTATTAAATTACGGTAATAACGTGGCCGTAAGCAGGCAGAACACGTTCTGAAATCAACTTCGCTTAAATAGCACTTTCAAACCTTCGCTTAAATAGCACTTTTTCTCCCTTAATCTGAATAAACGTGCGCTGTCTACTTTACATTCTGGCATGGAAAGCGTGGGTGAAAAGGAGAGTGAAAGGAAAATAGCCTTAACTGCAAATGAACTATTAATCAAAATAAAGAAGTCCTTTCAAAGTGAAGTTGCGAAAGAAGTTTACTACCTACGGTGCAGTGATTTCTGTTCTGAAGGGTGTTGAGTGAAAAGATATATATTTCTTAGCGATTCTTTCGCGAATTACCCCTCGCGTGACAAAAGAGTATTTTCCTCAGTGATTTAAAAAAGGAAAAAATCGTGCCATACTCAAGTAGATCAAGTGCTTCAGAAATAGTAAAAAAAGATGGGGGCCTGCTTGTCTGCAAAACGGAGTAAGTCAATTTGGGCATTAACCTTTGTAGTGGCATTATTTATTTTATTATGTGAAATTGCTATGGCAAATTTGTATGTTTAATTTGATGGGTTACTTATAAGCGTAACTGGTTTTTAGGAACAGAATTTTAAGGCCAATTTCCAGCTGTAAAGAGAGAGCATATGTTATTTATAAATTAAGATCTGCTATTTTTCCTTTTGTCAATAAGTATTTTAGAAATTTTCGTACTGTATTGAGCATTGTTATTGGAACATTCTCAAGTCTTTGTTTCCGTCATAGTTGCCCGAAGGAGAAACTCTGTTTCACTCCCTTACATCCATTTATAAAAAATGTATCGTGCATTGTCATAGACCACCCGTTGTGAGTCCCAAGTCGTAACCGGAAACTTCTCACGGAAATTTTCCAGGCCTATCATCATTACGGGAGATTCCTGCAGAAATGTTACTTTCTGCTGTTGTGCATACCGTGCACAGAATGCAATATGTGGTCCACAACAACGGCAGCCACATTGAACCTCATTTGAATGCAAAATGAAAGGTAATTTCCGTATATATTTTCATTTGTTAACACTCTATTTTCTATTACACAGCGCCAAATATTCCCCTAGCGGTGAATTTTGGAACTAATTTGTTTTTTCGAGGAATCCTTCGTCCCCCGTCTTGTTTAATCTTCCTACAAAATGTGGCGTCATTCTCGCAAATAGATCGCGCTACAGAACAAGAAGACACTTTGCAAGAGGATACATGCTAAATTTCGCTATGTGTGGCCGAGAGTTATACTGAAGGAAATACTATTTGATATGCCCAGAAGGACCTTACGCATATCACTCCAAACTGACTAGCTATCTAATGTTTAGTATTAAAGAATCTACTCGATTGCCGTCTCACTTAGTGATTGTTTCTGAGATAGATTTGGAATAAACACAGATCATCATTCTATACTTTTTGGTACATCAAGTAGCTCTGGTGCAACACTATTCCAAACATTCTTGAAAATGGCTTTGTGTTATGGAAAGACCTAAAATAGAAAGTTGGCTTAAAAATTCTTTCCTCAATAGAAAAAAGTTGCTCTTGCTTCGAAGGTTTGTCTTACACCCTGAAGAATATTACTAAGGTGGGTTTGGTATCAGCTACTGCATAACTGGATTAGGTGTTCCATTCACCAATTAATAAGTTCTGAAGTTCGCCTTTGTGCTTTAGTTCTAATTATATAAGTTGAAATTCCATCTTTTCATTTCTGTCTCTAAACCCTATGACGGTTGTTGCATAACATTGAGATTTTGCCGCAATACAGTAACAAAACCAATTGGCTGTAGGCAACCATGCAAGTTAGATCCCTAATACTAATTAAATACGACTCTCTCTCTTATTCTAACCAATTATTTTTAGTTTTCCTCTGAGTTTATAATGATATTTCTCGGTTCGACTTTGCTGTGTGCAACCGATTTAGCGTCAGTTAAGCTAAGGTGCCAAACATTAGATAGCTTAATACTAGTGATTTGGTATATTCTTATTTTCTGTTAATTTACGTAGCCACAAGTGGTGGTGGTTTGGGAGGACGATGTGCGTGCATTTGTTTTATTTTATTTCAAATAGAAAGGTTATTCAAACCTTTCATCTGCAGTATTTTTCTTAAAGAGATAGCGAGAATTCGCTACTTCGTCTTCGACGTAGAGTCAGAGTTGTATACTACCAAAGAATACCCATAGACTCTATAACGGAAGCCCGAAACAGTTTAGGACAATGGAAATCTCTGCAAATCACCTGGCCCCATCTCTGCAAATGACCACGTTCACAAAACCGGTGACTCAAGCCAACCCTATGGAGGAATTTGGCTACATTGTCAACACCATGAGAGCATCAATGAGATCCCAGCTCTTGTTTGACGGAAAAGGTTTAGCAGCAGCATTTATGGACCAGCTTAAAAAATCTTAGACTCTCGAACTAAAAGCCGATTTCACTGACCCAAAAGCCGATCCAGAATTTACAATACCCCTAGACTCTATACAACTATGTAACGATAACGTTCTTAACAGTTATGTGTATTAAATCTCAAATTAACTTTCAGGTCTTAATCGTAATCCACATTCAAAATAAAGGGAAAATGAAGAAAGCTCAGTATAACATCGCCTTTATTATTTATTAAAATAGCTTAACAATCTAGTTTTTCGTTTTTTTTTTCACGCACCCAGATTGCATAATTAATTCCAATATGCAATAGTTTGGAATTCCGTTGATCTAAACGGACCCTGAAAATCGCATAGCACTATATAACTATCATAGTATATATCACTATAATTATCATAGTGCTGCATTTTGTTTAGAATAGTGTGTATACATAGTGTACATGTTGTGTGTACATGTTGTTATAGGCATTGAGAGTGTCGACATACTGGCCAAAAAGGCTGTTATGAGTAATGCCAGAGATGCGTTCAATACTCAAACATTGAACAGAACTGTTATTTGTAAAATTGAGGATTTCTGCTATGATCGCTGGAAAGAGAAATGGAACAGTGGGCGAAAAATAACTTAATGAACTTTGAAGTTTCTAAAAATATGAGAAGGATATGTGATTTTGGTTACAATCAAATAATTACTGGATGCCTGCGTTTCCCGGTGTACCTGAAAATTTAATTTGCAAAACAATAGTCTTTTTAGTTTTTGTAGTGCTGAAGGCAATGCACTACACTGTAAAAAAATTCTTGAGGTTACTGAGAAAACTTATGGAAACTGGGATGCCATGGGTTATTTGAGTAATAGAGACAGGTGCATTCTTTGTAAATTTACAGAGATTATGCCTGTAATGTTACGGATCTTTTTCTTGTAATATCACAACATATAGTTATGTAAGTAGAACACATTTTTTGTAAAACCCCAAACGATATATCTGTAATGATTACAGATTACTTGCTTGTAATATTACATCAAATAATTATGTAAACAGAACATATTTTTCTCATGTAAAATTCCAAAGGATATATCTGTAACCGTTACAGGCTATTTGCTTGGATTACTATAGTCGGTAATTATACGAGTAGAACATACTTTTCTTAAGTAAAACCCCAGAGGACGAATGTGTAACTGTTACAGGCTAGTTGCTTGTATTATTACAGCAAGTTATTATGTGAGTAGAAGATACTTTTCTTATATCCCAACTTCCCCAACGGATGTATCTGTAAAGGTTTCCAATTATTTCCTTCTAATATCCCATTAAGTAATTTTGTATGTAGAATATATTTGTCATACGTGAAATACTAAAGGATATGTCAAAAAAAATAGATGTTTCGTCTAAAATGTTGCTTATTGTAATAAAGTATATTCGAGTAAAACAATGATATGTGTATGTATATATATATATATGAAAATGAAGCATAACAATTTGGGCATTTAAATTAGCCAATTCGACCTCAGAATAGCATTAATTTGAAAGATGTGCATTCAACAGTATTTAGTGTTCTTTTACAAAAAGTATCATTATTCTGTTGCAGAGTATTGTTGTTTTATAAAGAGAAACTTATGTCTAGTATTACTGAATTGCTTTTCAAAATTATCACCAATCTGAAGTTGAATTGTAATTAATCTAAAAATTCAAATTGATATGCTACTCCTTAGATTAAATCACATGTATATCTCTTACATTAAATAACGGAAAGGAATCTGGAAATTACATTTTGCCTGTCAAATAGCTGACAAAAAAAAACAAAAACAGAATGCTTTATATGTATGTTTTAGTGTCAATTAATAAGATATGTTCTAGAACTTTCTTTTCGGTAATCTTAGCTAAAATAGACAAACATTTCTTTAGATTGAACTTAGTTGAGTAAATATGTCGCATGTTGATATAATCACATTATTACAGTAAAAAGACATTTTGTGAAATATTTCAATGAAGAACACATTCTCCCTGTTTCAAATATATTACATCCTTTCGTTCTAAAAAATGATATTTTCAGTAACGTAAAGAATACAAAACAGCAATATACTTCATTTTGCTACCACAAGGTATCCAAAATTTTGCGTGTATGTTTGAATTACCATGTCCAACTAATCTTTTTATTCTTATCCGCACTCAGTGTTTGTAAACAGTCTGCTACTGTTTGAATAACAGATTGGTACTTGCATAACATTTTTATCTTAACTCCAGATAATTTCCTTTAAATTAACAGATAAAATTCTTTCAAGAAAATCCTAATGTCTTGCTTTTTGAATAAACGTAAAACTTCACCAACTGACCTTAATTTTTAAAGCCCTGCTTATATTAAAATTCTTAATGGTTAATACAATTATGCCTTTAACAAAATTGTTTCAAAAATTAATACTTAAGATTAGCTTAAAATTTAAAGCCTTTTAATTTTTCCTCTAATTTTATTCCCCCTTCCCACAGATTTACAAACATGATATGTAATAAATCTAAGCTTAATATGCACAATGCAGCCAAAATTAATCAGTTTGTCGTCACTTTCATAGTAAATCAACTTGCGAAATTAAATCAGTTTATTAAATAGTTCTCATTATCAGTTAAAATTTCGAAATTTTTGAAGTTAAATAACATTGCTCATTTATATTATCATGCAATAAAAATTAAGTTTTTTAATTGAAATTTTATAATTTCAAAGTTCAGCAATGTTACAGTCGTTTATATGAAATATTAGTTTGATATTTTCAATATGAAACAACGACATGAATTTGCAAGTATAAGCGAAGCAATTCTGGTACAATAGCCAAGGGTGACATCCTGAAAACAAATATTCCTGGTATATGGATTTTTACATATAATACCTATAAAAATACAATTCAACTCGTTTAAATTATATTTAGTGCAAAAATCTAAAGTTAGTATTTACAATAGCTTTGACAATGAATTTCACTACACATAATTATTTGATTATACTGTTCCTATTAAACCAATATGTTAAGCTAAAAAATAAAGGTTCATTAAACTAATTAACAGTAAACAGAAATAAAAGATAGCATTTTAAAAGCAAATACACGGGTTAATCAGTTGCCTTGTACATATTTACACGTGTATTCCGTAATTACAAAACTTTAAAAAAATATTTCTTATGCATTTATTTGGATATGTTGAATTTAGAATGCTTTTCAATTTATAAACTTGCATAGTTATTAAGCTTCTTCAAATCTTCTCTTTGATAATTAACTTAATTTATACTTAATTGCAAGCGATTCCATTGCTTAATTAATATTCATCTTTATTATGACATTTTAACGACAACAAACAATACAATAAAAAATTTCAATTTTCATAGATTTAAATCTTTATTTTTTCGACTCATTTTTAAATATTTGTTTACTACAGAGTCACTACATTAAGCCCTTTGCGATACATGAAACTGCAAATTACAAATTGGGAGATTAAGTTTGCCAATTCTGATAACTAAATGCAAAGCCCACTTTAAAAAGGAAGTATTATTTTTGTATTTTATGGCACACACAAAAAAACAGATTTTTCATTTTTTCATAATTTTATTCCTCTAAAAGTTGCCTTGCTTTCTTTTTATGCTAAAACTGACACTATCATCTTTCAAACAATAAAATGATGCTATTTCTCACATTTCTAGCATTGTAAAATTGCATATTAATCAAATGTAAAGCACATAATAGGCATCACAAATTTGCCTACAAATTTCTAAATGAGAGGTATGAATTTTCAATATATACTGTATAATAAATACTAGATAGTTTGAGAAAGTGTCAGAAACTTTGCCTTTCCACTTTATTACTTATCTGTTCCTGATCTTGTTTTATAAATACAAATAAATAATTTTTTAATGTTTCAGAGAAGACAACTAGTTTCTTAATATAATTTAGTGCTATTTTCTAATAGTATTCAAATTTTGTGTTCTTGATAGTACTATAAAATCTTAGCGTAATTACAAATAAGATTCAATGAAAAACATGTGACACTGCCTTTTTTATGCACAAAAAAAACTATTAAAAGATTCATTTCAATCTAAAAACAATATCATTCAGAAAGTGATTTTAAAAAGTATTCCTAGTTATTATAAATTTCGAAATTTGCATACAAAATTGTGAAATATACAAGTAACAACAGAAAATTAAATTTATGCCATACATATATTACAGCATATTAATTAAGAAAGTTTATTGAATTTGCAATTTTATTATGGAAGTATTTTACTGTTATATTTATGTAAACATCATGAAGCACATAATATGGTAATAAAAAATACGAAAGTAAAAATAATTTATTATTTAATCCATAAACTTTACATAGAACCTGAAAAAAGAATTAATTAAAAAATAACACATTTCATAAAATTTCGTCTGAACTACTTGGGAAAATGAATAAAGAGTTTTTCCTTCTTTGCACATGTAAAGCATGTTCCCTAAATAAAGGAAAAAATGAATTGTTTTTTAATCGTGCTCTTAAAAATTATTTTGGTAGATGTTTTAAATATGTGCTATATAACACTTTTAATCATATTTCTTTATAATATTTTAAGTAATCAAGAGTAGCTTAAATTTTTTAAAAAACTCAATTACAGTGAACAGTCTCATTACGACTAGCTACCTCAGTCAATCACTTCTTAAATCTAACACAGTATTCCTCATAAAAAAAAAAACTAATTAGCAAACATAACGTCTCTAGGATGCCCACTTTCATTGAAGATCAAAATCTTCAGGAGTCACGTGTAGCTAGCTTAGAGAAGGTTCATTGTACGAAAACAGCAAATATGCAAATCCTTTTATAAATGAAGCCATTATAGATATTAAATACACAGTCCAGTCACATTAATGTGACCATCTGTCAAAAGCCAGAATAACCACCTTTCGCAGAGCGGACTGCTGCGAGACGTGCAGGAAGAGAGTCACATAGGTCCCTGAAGGTGTTCTCTGGGATGTTGAGCCATGCCGACTCTAATGCCGTGGCCAGCTGCGCTAGATTACGCGGTTGAGGATCCATGGCGCGAACAACTCGATCGAGATGGTCTCACAGATGCTCGATTGGGTTTAAGTCAGGTGAGTTTGCTGGCCAGGGGAGGACGGTAAACTCATCCTAGTGCTCTTCGAACCACGCACGTACACTGGCAGCTGTATGGCACCTCGCATTGTCCTGCTGGAAGATGCCATCATCCTGAGGAAAAACAATGCGCATGTAGGGGTGAACATGGTCCGCAAGGACAGATGCGTACTTGTATTGATCCATTGTGCCTTCCACAATGATCAGTGAACCTAGAGAATGCCAGGAAAACATTCCCCAGACCATAATGCTCCCGCCTCCAGCTTGGACCGTTCCGGCAATGGTTGCAGGGTGGTTCCTTTCAGAGGTTTCACGCCTTATACGCCAACGTCCATCTGTCCGATGGAGCATAAAACGCGATTCATCCGAAAACGCAACCTGTCGCCACTCAGTGGACGTCCAGCTGCTGTACTGGCGTGCAAATTCTAGCCTTCGCCGTCGATGAACAGCAGTCAGCATAGGTGCACGAACCAGGCGTCTGCTTCGGAGGCCCAGACGCAGCAATGTTCGCTGAATAGTACTTTGGGAGACACTTTTGGTAGCCCCTTGGTTCATTTTGGTGGTCAGTTGCTCAACGGTAGCCCGTCTATCTGCCCGAACGCATCTCCGCAACCGTCGTTCGCCTCTGTCATCTATGGCCCGTGGTGCACCACATTTGCCACGTCGCTGATTTTGGACAGTCCCATTTTGCCATGCACGGTACACTTTTACCACGGCGGCACGCGAACAGTTCACAAACTCAGCCGTTTCGGAAATGCTTCCACCCTTGGCCCGAAAGCCAATGATCATGCCCTTTTGGAAGTCGGATAAATCGCTTCGTTTCTGCATTACGCCAACGATTGAAATGTTTTCCGAAGCCCTCACACACCCTTTATATACGCTCAACTGCACTGTGCTGCCACCTGCCTTCTGTGATTGGTTATTTAACTCTGACGTGGAAAGTACGTGGTGGTCACATTAATGTGACTGGACTGTGTATAAAATACAGTATACCTACATTCAGAATTCATAACTTGAATAAATATCTCAAACTGTTCTAACATTGAAAAATATTATATTTATTATCTTAAATTTCTAGCACAATATTACACACTGGTCCAAATCAATCACTGGGACTCGGACACTAAATACCGCATTTACTCGCACATTCCCCCCCTCAGCTTTCTTTTAGCATAAGGTTCTGAAATTGTTGTAATGATTTAAATAAGGTTCATCTTCCTTATAATGCACTCACAAAACGAATTACCCTAAATTTTCCGTCTGCGTAGTGGTCGTTTTCATCTTACTGACTAATTTGCTGATGGATTTTGATGCATGGACTATCACTGATGAAAATAACTTCAAGAAAATGGAAATATCTAATGTCTTAATATATCTAATGCTTCCCACTTATTTTTACTAATTTTATTATCCGAAAATTGCGAGGGAAAAACTAGGCGAATAATTTACTTTCCAAAGGACACAGTTACAGTAGGAATATAATCATGGATAAACTATTAATAACTATCACAATATTTTGTCTTTAAAAGAAACCTACATTTCAATAGGAATACACATAAGTACATCTAATAAGTTTTCTTCTTTCTACTTATCCATGATTTGAATATCTCTCCTTCTTATTGTTGTCTTTGCTGCTCCTTAAGTCTCAGATAATCCATGAATAATTAGAGAAGGTGAACATACAACTGACATGGTAAACTTTTACAGTGAATTTCAGTTGGCATTTGCTTCACAATCATAGATCATTTTTTGTATTATGCTCGCATAAAATTCAACAATTAGAAGAGAAAGGTACAAAGGGGCCTCTGGTGTGCCTTTGTTAGTATGAAGAATTTAGAACGGCTTTACTATTGAGTATTATTAATAACTAATCATTACAATATAGGATAATAGGAAATAGGATTCCAAATTCTAAAAAATCATTCCACTTTTAATTTGTTAGTATAAAGTATTTGCCTTTATTTGTATGAAGGAAACAATTAATATATCGACAAATTCGATTTAAATTTTCTGAATGCATTAAACAGCATAAAATATTAAATTTTCTGAATTCATTATTTTTTAATTTTCATAATCTGGTTCTAAAGCTGGATGGGGTCGAACATGCATGGCAGTACAGTATTTCTGAAGATCATTCCTCGTGGTAGGACAAACCGAACGGTGATATCTTGCATGCTGTAGAAGATGACACGAACTGCAGTTCCAGATGCATTAAATGCTTTGAGGTCTAGGGAGTAGCAGTGGGCAATAATAAGAGAAAGCGAAATTACAGGGAAGTAGTTATTACAGGGAGCAGGGAAATAGGAATGAAAATTATTATTATCTGATACTGAAATGTTAATATTACTAAGCATTCTTACTGGAATGTAGGTTTCTTTTAGATAACTAATATTATAACAATTACCAGTACTTTATACCAGTAATACGTTTGATTTGCATATATATTATGTTTACAAAACTTTTTTTAAAAAACAAAATATAAATATGCCTAGTATTTTCGTGCATTAAGCTGCTGAAAAAATATCAATAAAAACATAAAGTAAAAAATTTAGAACTACTTTTTCAGAAAGACGAAAACTGAAATTCATAATTAATAAATTTCAAATAATCTTTATGAAAAAGTAGTTCTAAATTTCTTACTTTATGTTTTTAATCAAATGAATTCATTAAAATGTATTATTATTTTATTTTTAATACAAACATACAACTACATAATTGTTTTAAACTCAAATAAGCATAATCATACTCTACTTTTAAGAAAACGTATTTTATGATTTTTAAATCATATTGCACAATCAAGAGAAACATTTGTCAAGAAATGCAATAAATTTGTGTTAGCTGATTCATGCTATCTTAATAATATGACTATCATACTTCAAAACTGTTTTAAAACTGGAGGAAAATAAAGTGGATTATAAATTTTGCATTAAATTTTTAAAAAATTATAAATATGCAATGGTAGTTATAAATATACAATATTATTATTTTGTCATTTATATAATATTAATGAAGTGATATTTTTAGAAATACTGTACAAAATTTTAGTTTTCGTTTATAAATAGTTAGCGAATTTTTAGAAATGTATTTTAGGTCATTTCCGTTTTTCCCCCTGTTGATATTAGTATTAAAATATATGGAATAATAAAGCTGCATCTAGTTAGTAAAGCAAAATATTACGAAAAGTGAGGAATAATAAAGCATCTAGTTAGTAAAGCAAAATATTACGAAAAGTGTCATGCGACATATTTTTAATCAAATATAATTACTTCATTTTGGAATTCTAACATTTTCGTAACAAATTAGTACCATTATAAAAATAATATTATTACACTATAGAATAAACGAGATTCCTGCAAGAAGAACGTGTTGTTCAAGATTTTCTAATTTTAATTCATAACACATCTCGTATAGATAGACATTATTAGACTGAATTATAAATGAATTATAATTAATCTGGTAATCCGAGAAACAGAATAAAGAATAAACTAAACCTAGTAAGCATAAAATATATACGTTACATTTAGAATTTTAAACGTTTACATAAACCGTGTTGTTGAAGATTTTCTAATTTTAATTCAAAACACATCTCGTACAGATAGACATATTATTAGATACATATTAGTTAGATAAACATATTAGACTAAATTATAAACGAAGTATAGTTAATCAGGTAATCCCAGAAAAAGAATAAAGAATAAACTAAATCTAGTAAGCATAAAAATATACGTTACATTCAGAATTCTAAACGTTTACATAAACTGTTCTCGCAAGGCCTGCCGCGTAAGAATTCAGACGAACGAAAACGCACGATCATATGATCACTTTATTTTCAACAATCACATTACCTACTGTTTCAATTAAACACAACAGTGATTAAATTTTGCAATGATTAGTTATAAATAATACGGTCAATTTAAAGCGTAATTTGTCGGATGCACGATGATAATATACTATTATTAGATCTACATTTGGAATAAGAGTTTTTCACTATTTTCAATGCTTATAGTGTTGTGCATTTTTTCAACTCAAAATCGCCTTGCCGTTAGACATTACGAACACTGATATTTATTAATAGCAAATCCTAAATGTTAAAACACTTAATCAATACATATATCAGTGTAGAATGCATAAGAATAATCTGCATAAAATGAATAAAAAATATTTCAAACAGTAATTGTAAAAGTTTTGTAATACGACCAACAGGTAGTCAGCCATGTTTTTTCTCCTGCTAGATTTCAAACGGTGATTGGCTGATCTCCAGTCAGTCACGTGATTCTTCCGCGCGGCAACTGAAACACAGGCTGTAATCGCACAGGCGAATCATATATACTCGCCACAGTTCGCTTTCAAACAGTTAATATTACAGGAAATTCTTGCGTAACTGTTAAATTTCTGTAACTTTACAAAACTTTTGCCTGTAAAAGACGACCTCTTTTTTTTACGGTGTACATTTCGTCGAAGACTGCGTATTATTGCGATATGTTAGGGAAAACATGGTAACATAAAGGAATTCTACTGCCACAGGAATGAGTTTAAATTTCAGCGGATATGGTGAACTTTATAAATACCAACAGAGCAATATTGGTAATTTCTGTTTGATGTTTTTAACTGTATTTTCGTTTTAATCTGTTTTGGGTGTGCTGCGTTAAGCCGATCATTTTCGGTCAGGAGGATTGCAGCACACTCATATATTACATTACATTATATATTACACATAACTGAATGTTTTATATGAATGCATATAACGAAGTACATAAAATAAAAATAAGCGTTACCCCTAGAAACATATCATTATAAAACCTTAATAATACTTTCTAGCAAAGAAATATGAAATCAAAAAATTGTTATTAAAAATTACATGGAATGAACAGAAAACGCTAACCTACTGACAACAACACTGTTGGAAAAAAATATGTAGGATGATTTTAAAATTATTGACCCGATTTCAGATACACTTAATCCATAGTTGTTAAAAGTGCATTAATTTGATCTACCGAAAACGAAAAAGCAAATCTAAACTATTGCTTATGTTTTCTTAACGAATCAGTCATATTGCAACAGAATCGACGATTTAGTTTTTAAGAGCTAGCTTTCCCAGGTCACCAGCTCTTACTCCAGCCTGTCCATTAGTGGTTGTTTTTCATATTGGCTTAGGTTTGAAAACTGGAAAGGTTATCATAACTGATATCCAACATAGTTTTGGATTAATAATATGTTAATTACAAATGATAACTGAAGTAATAAACAAACTTCTACATATTGCATTCGTTTTCTTAACAGGAAGAAACAGGGTTAATTGAATTTATAAAAATCGGAAAGCTATTAAAATCGTTTTATTTACAAATTTTAGTTCAGAATAAGTTATTTACGAACTAACATAAATCTAAATTTATGCTTTTGATAGTTTTGCTAAGCATTACGACAATTAAAATTCATTGGTGTTTATTAACTCAATTTCATGAACAAATTCCAAACTTTTAAAATGTGTAAGATTAATTGGAGTCAAAGTTTTAGAAAATTCGATAACGTTAGTCTTAAATCAACCTCTAAAAGAGTGTATTTCGAACAAAGAAAAGAGAACGTGCTTAACCGCCCATAAAAACAATGATTGGTTACTAAATAACTTAATCACCATACTTCGAATAATTTCCCTCTTATTTCCGGAAAAAATACTACGTTTTGCTTGAGCTTTGCTTATAAATGTCACTCTTAGGCATTTACTTTATTTCTGCTTTTAAAATTGAAGATAATCATGTGTCCTTTAATTGTGGTCCGCTGAGCAATTTGTTTCTTTTCTCATATTTAAAAGAACAATAAATAAAACTATTTTTCGGCTTCTGCAAATGAGTAAGAATAATGTCGAAGATAGATTAGTTGTCAAATTTTGCATAAGCATGATATGTTAATTGAATTAACGTTAGAAAGCAATTTATGTTTCAATGTATTGAACACAAATTACTTTTTTACTTTACGTTAAGCAAATTACCTTGGAATTGCTTTGCTTTTATTTAGTCACTTTATGGAAGTCGTTTTTAATTAGAGTCGTCCATAGTCGAAATCACATTTCACAGTGCTAAAACATGCGGGAACATTTCAAAAGTTTAATTACAATAATCAGATTAATATGTTTCAAAATGCTCTGTTTGTATGTGTTTGTCTGTAAAACTGCAACTTAAGCCTTTAATGATTTGTCTTTCACTTATGAATTTCAACAGAGCTTTGAGTGAGTTTCATGATGAAAAATATTGTGAATGTGTGTTTTCTTCATTATAAAACATTTAACAGCATAAAAATGCTTCATATTGCCAATGGAATACGGAAAACTTTGATCTGAATTCACGCATAATGTATCTTTCTTCTAAAATTGTACAGCATTCAGAAGGAGGTTCTAAAACCTGTTTAACCAACCAAAAAATTTCACTATTGCAAGATTCTTATTTTTTAAATAAACGTTCTTCTTCGGTGGTTGCAATGGAGTAAGAAATCGACCAAGCCCATTTTATATTTGGATCTCAGGGTAATGGAAAAACAGAAAGCGGGCAGCGTAACAACAGGAAGATGGGTGTGAAAGACTTAGATAAGAAATTTCCAGACCCTTTTAAACATATTCATTGTATGTATGTTATATTTCATGACTTAGGTCGAAATAGAAAACAGAATACCATATTATCAGCTCTGCCATGTTTCGTGAACCTTCAGTTTGTTTCTTTTCAAGCAGATTTAAATTTCGCGTAATACCTGCGCTTTGCGGGTAATACAAATGAATGTACGTCTACAGATCTCTAAAAAGAAAATATTATTATTAAATTTCAGCTGCACATGTACTATACACGGAGTGTCATACTCTTATATTGTGCCTTGCTAAACAGATTAATGATGATAGTCTTTCTAGGATAGCATTTGGTACTGTATACGTTTCAGTGAAAAGCTGTCGTAGTGTTTCCTCTGTTTTATTTCAGCATTAAGAATGTACAATTTTATGAAAAAATTGGCTGAAGAGATACAAGGATTAGTGAAACGGGACCCAGCCTTAAAAATTCGGGTGCATTAAGAGCTATCTTCATCCTTTTAAATTCAGAGAATGTAAATCAAGGATACAGATAATGTGAGCCTAATAGTTTGTTAACATAAGCCAGATGCTTTATTTGTAATCAGGGCATACTCTTGTTTTATTATGATTTATTTCTAAACGTTCTGTCTGAATATTATTGAACAGAATCCCAGTTTTACTTTTAATTATTACCCCTTAAGTACGCCCCAGTGCTGCTGAGGAAATCTTTCACGAATACATTGTAATATTCTAGTTGAAATATTTTCTTTAACTGCTAGGATCTAGTAGAACTTACTAGCAACTATTTACTAAGTTCTTGTTGAGTACATAACAATTCCGAAGGAAGGTTAAAACACCCTTTTATTTGAACTCAAGATATTCACATACGGGTCGTCTTGGTTTTACAGGAAGGCAACTCTTTTGGCTTGAACTTAAAGTAGGAAATGTAAATTTAAACTAATGGCAAGTAGAATAAATAGCCTAACCTGCACAAAGTTATTACCGCGTAATTGGCTCTTATCTAAAATCTAAAAAATCACCGGCTTAGACTAAAAGGCACTAGACTAAAAGGCACTGCTAGTTTACGGCTTAGACCGCCGTAAACTAGCAATCTTTAATTCGTAGCAACAACGCGGCTGTAGGCAGAACAAGAAAGGGCATTTCTCTCTGAAATACCTCAAACCTCTGCTTAACCCTCCAACCAGCAAGGCCGTAGATATGCGTCCGAAAATATTGGCTCTCATACCGGCAAGGCAGCATATATGCGTCCAAATATTTTGTGCCTCATAACGGCAAGGCCGCATATATGCCTAAGCCTCAATTTTGGCACAAAACGGCAAAGCAGTATATATGCAGCTTATCTCGGAGTGCCCTACCCTCTCTGCTCTTAATTTAAACTAACAGGTGATAATTTTCCTCTGCGGGAGGTAACTGATGAGTGGAAACTAACTATTCGCTAGAGGCAAATGGGTTTCATCGTTAGGTTTAAATAAAATCTCGGAATAAATAGCTCATTCAAAACTTCCATCTTTTCTGTGTTTATGCCAGCTATAGTAAATGCTTATTTATGTAACAGAATTTTCATTTTCCAGCTTAATTACTCTCCAAATTTTAGGCCGTAGTTTGGAAAAATGAAATTGCAATTACAGTTAAAATTAAAATGCAAGAGTAATTGCAATTGCAATAATGTTTTGAAATGCGTGATTTCAATTACATTGCAACTGTAGTTAGACTCTGCAATTATTTTGCATTTATAATTAGAATATGACTACTTTTTAATAAAAACAACAATGTATGTAATTGCAGTATAACTCTTAAATACAGTTACAATTGTAATGCAATTCCAATTACAGATATTATAATTATATAATCTAATTACAATTATAAATTTTATTCCATCTGATTACAATTACAATAAAAATGTAATTGCAAATACGTTATTATTATATTAGTTAATTACAATGTAATTTTAATTGCAATTGAAGTAGGTAATTATAACTACGTAATTAGGAAAGTAATTCACCCTGATAATTGGAATTACGTAGCCTAATGAAATTAAGATTATAATTGTAATTCTAATTGTGTATTCAGTTGAAATTACATTGTAATTGTAACAACATTATGGACTAACTAGGTAATTAGAATTACAAAGTAGCTGTTTTTAACTACAGTTACAATTTGTGCACTTTCATTTAAATTATAATTACGCTGTCGTTATGAAATCTAATTTCATATTTAGTGCAATTCCAATTACATTGCAATTGCATAATCTGACTGCAATTACATAATCTAATTACAATTACACTGTACAATTACACTGTAATTGTAATTGCAGTATGTAATTATAATTATATAATTAGGAAAATAATTGCTTCTGATAAATGGAATTACGTAGCCCAGGAAAGTCATAATCTTAACTGCAAACATAACTGTAGTATGCAATTGATAACACAGAAATTGTAATACTATTGTACAATTATTTTGTATTTACAATTACAACGTAACCATTTTTAATTACAATTTATGCAAATGTATTTTAATTATAATAACATTTTAATTGTGAAATTTAATTGGATATACAGTATAATTGTAATTATATAATCTAATAACAATTACAATGTAATTGTAATTACATCTTAATTAAATTTAAGATTATTGTAGTTATGTAATCAGAAAAAACAAATGTCCCTTATAATTTCAGTGACATAGGCAAGGGAAATCATGATCGTATTTGTAAATTACAGTAAATCATAGTATATGGGAAATGTTTTTCCATTTTGGATGATGAGTTGTTAAATAATAGAATGGTGTAATCACCTACAAGAAAAATATTACTATTTTCTGTTTGGAATCATCTTGCATGTATTGCAGTTTGTGATAGCGGCATGAATTTTAATTTATTTAAAGGAAGTAATATCGGCTATTTTATATAGGCCTAAATGCATGTAACATTAGTAAGCAAATATGCATGTTTATGGTCTTCTTCGACATACATGTGAATATGTATTATAAGATTAAGGAAAAGAGTGTATGCTTGCACAAAGGAATGTTTTCACGGAGGATTTGTTAAGGGAAGCTGGTCTTGTTTTATATTACACAAGAAATAAATCATGAAAACTTCATTTATCCTTTCCTTTTCAGCAAGGGATTATCAAGGATTAAACTAAGTCTCATAATTTTATCCAACCGATTGCTTTATCTGGTAGAAAAATGACTCTGAGCTGCCCAATTGGTATGTGTACTAAATATTTTACTAACTGTATTTATTACGAATTGCCGCCCGGACGAGAAAATGGTTCGTGACTCTGACTGCCGTACCGAAAAACCCGTGTTCGAATCCCGGATAAGGCATGGATGTAATTTGTCCATCCGTTTATAGGAGGCAACAGTAGTCCGCCTATTAGGTGACTTTATAGTAGTATCATGACCACCGCTTCTGGCTTTAGTATTGTGAAATGTCTAAAATGGATAGTCCTTGTCATTGAAAAAAAATTCGTTGAGAAGAATTAGTCTCTTATTAAACATAGCGCATATTTTTAATAAATAGTTAAAATGCCATTATGTATTTAGAAGTGAAAGTACTTGCACGAACTATTTTTCGCAGCTTCAGGTAAAAACAAATAAAAGTATAATTTTCTTTTGCGCCTGTGAACGTTACATGATTTGGATTATGGTAAAGTCCCAATAGATGCTTCTGTGGAGGACTTTCTAAAAGAAACTGCCTCATATTTACATCGCCCGTGTGGAAAAGCAAAAAACGGTCTTTTATTTAATTGAATGAGAGGAAACATTTAAGTAGAATGATGTATTCACGGAGAATTTTCTAAAGAAAACTGGTTTGTATTCACGTTACACATAAGGAAATCCGCGGATAGTCATTGTATTACAACTGCAATTATAGTTGTGTTATTTGTAATTTTAACTACAAATTAACTACAATGAATCACCAGCTTTTCTCAGTCAATAACAGATAGCTTAACTTTTAAAGATAAATGAAAGACCTTATAATTTGTCAAATGACAATGTGATAAAGTGTATTCGCCAGGGATGTTCGAAGTTTGATTAGGATCTTATTTTTCGCAAACTGGCAATACTTGCCATAGGCTGTTCGAAGGTTATTTCTTAGGCATGATCGTGTCTACAGATTTTGTTTTGCAAAGAAAGTATTTTATAGCATAGATAAAAATAATGCGTCTTTCTCAAGTTGCAATAAAGAGCGAGTTCTGGTAAATTTATAAGGTATTTCTCCCGCTTTCTTCGCGTGCCTTCGTGGTGTAACGGTCAGCACACTGAGCCGGTATTTCAGAGGTCCGTGGTTCGATTCCGGGCGAAGGCGCTGCTAGTTTTCATGTCTCTTGCTACGAAATAACCTAATGTCTCTAAAAATTTAATTGGAATTACATTATAATTCTAGTTAATACGGACACGATGTTATTTTAACTGCCATAATTATAGTTGTAATCGCAAAAACGTCAAGTGTGTCCTATTTATTAGCATGCATCTATTTTTTGAAGCACAGTACTGAACATTTTAATATCTTCGGTACTGAAAAGATGTTTCACTACTCTCTTGAAATGTATATTCGATAACATATTCTTATTGCTGTACTTATATATTTTCCATCACAATTCATAAAACTTTGCAGTGAGAATACATTATACAGAGACAAACTATATGCATTATACTATTATTATTATTATTATTGAAGTCTCGCAGCATTCCTTATAATTCAAAAAATAATATAGCTTTTCAATATCAACAACGTTCAACAATTTTCAATAAAATCCATTAATTCGATTGATGTTTAAAAATGACAGTTTTTCGCTTTAGTCAGTTTTGTTTAGTTTTTTGTCAGTTACATTCAATTTTAGGCAACACAGACTAATTCGATTATTATTTACCTGTTTCTCCCTAAGACACTATATAGAAGGCACGGATGCCTTCGTGGAGGACGTCTTAAGGGAAACTGCCTCGTATTAACATGTCATACATGATGAAAAGCACGAAAACGCCCATGCAGCCAGCCACCCCGTTTGCGGAATTCGAACCTCGGACTGAACTACCAGTGTTCAGGGACTTTACCGAAGGTGGGTAATGCTTTATAATGAGCTATTTTAATACTTTTAAATTTTTGTGAACCAAGTTCCATTAAGGTTCACTTGAACCAAGTTCCATTAAGGTTCACTCAGCGCAAACACTCAAAAAGAAGTTATGCTATATTTGCACATTTTTAAATAGTTGAATATACAGTACATTCTTGTAACAATAGTGCTCAATATATTGCATTTTCTGATAGAATGCATGTGTTGCCTGTAATCGAATGTCAGTGACCAATTTCAGTATAACTGCCTAAAACAATTAACTGTAATTTTTAAGAATCAATCGAATTAGAGGATTTCATTGAAAATAAAAAGCAGAAAAGGAATTCTAGGGGGAATTCCTTTCGAATACCAGTGGAAAAAGAAAAGGCTTGATATGGTGAAACATTTTAAGCGTGTAGACAAAATGTTAATACCACATGGGTTAAAACATGGAGAACAAATTTAAATACTCTAACATAGATACCTGTAGTGTTTTCCATATTAGCTATATCGATATTAATATAAGTCGCGAAAAATACTTAAAATAGACATATTTAAATAATTTAAGGAAAACAAATTGCTGTCTGAAAAAGAAAGAAACCCAAAGTACAAGATGTGCAGAGTGCAAAAATGTTAACTTCGATTTAAGGGTTTAAAAAAGGAACTTCGAATTTTTGTTACTAACTTCAAATTTAAAGCTCCTCAGCTATTGTTAAACTGTGCCTTTTCCCCCGCGAAATTCTGTTATCGACAAAATGTCTTATGCATACAAATGCTGCTTTACAGCCTCCCTTATTCTACCCAATAAGTTTAGAAAAAATATTTAAGCACACAAAATGATTTCATTCATCTCAAATAGAAGAGAGTAGATTTAAAAAGAGAACGGAACTTTTGAACTAATTTGGTTCATAGCCCGAAAGTAATTTCGGCAATACTTTTGAGTCGGTATGAAGATATACCTGTCAGCTTTTACAACTAGGAATCAGAGAATGTCCATTGTCTAATAGATAATAAACAGCGAGAATGGCGGCGTATGCAAGCTTTTCTCTCTTTCTGCCCTAAGAATGAACAGCTCATAGGGGAATTCTGGGAAAGTTTCATTGCAAAGTTACTACAATATTGCTCCTTCCAGATAATGTTTTCGGAAAGCAAATCATCATTTATGGGAAAAAAAATTACGAATTATGGGATACTTTTATAATGAGGATAAAAGAAGAAAGAAATCGGAATCGCTTCTCTAGTAATTATTGCACTCCTCGAAAATTGGATTCAGTATCACCTTTTTAAGAAAATGGAAGATAAAATTTGATTTAGATATAGAATCTCAAAATCCTCAATAGCTATCCAATATTTTGTATTTGCAAATGTTTATTTAATTTGAATTTCAACCAAATATCGAAAACACAAATCTCCGTACGGAGATTAACGGGAAAAAAAGTCTCCGTACTAATGGAAAAACTACGATTCTCATTCTTTTACAGTGATATTCCATTAAATTACATCAGAAGATAATATCACTGTTGGATGTATTAATTACTTATTTCAAACATTTTGCGTATTTATGAACGTAACTAACTGTCTTTCATCAACTGAACACTGGTAGTTCGATGTAGGTTTCAATTCCAGCTAATGCATTCGTTGAATGATATTTTGGTGATTTTTAGGTTGTAAATATGAACCAGGTTTCCTGAAAATGTCATCTACAAAGGTATTCCTTTCCTCAAGGAGGTAGCAATCGTATGCTTGTATTTGTTACTTTGGAATGAAGATAAAGAAAATGCGTCAAAGGTATCATCATATTTTCGTAAACTGATGTACAGTGTGAAACTACAATTTTAAATCTGTTTGTTACAGCAGAAATTGTAAATTGCTGCATTATGTGTAAAACTTTCTTCAGACCTTTCGCAAATTAATCTGCATTTGAGAAACAGGATCTACTCTAGGCATTTCTTCTCCCAGTGCAATCTCTGTGGGTTCTTAAATCTCCTAACAGATGTTCCAATTGATTGACAGATGTTAAGTTGATGAAAAAATTGCTATCCTTTAATTTTCTTGTTCTGTGCTTCTCTAGCGTTCTAAAAATTTTGCCGTCCAATAAATTCTTGTTTCCAGGCGCTTACTCTAAATTCTTAAAATTTTGCCATTCCTAGATTTTCTTGTTCGATGCTTCTTTAAATTCTAAACATTTTTCAGTTATTAAAATCTGCCGTCAGGTCTGTTTTCCAGAAACGCAGATGGCACTGAAGAATACGAATTTTAATAGCAACTTCCTAATTTCTATCAAATAAATTTCGTCAGTCAGAAGTGTTATGGGAGCATTAAGATATATATGTAATAAATGTACAAATTCTACAGAAGCAATTTTTTTTCGCAAGATTTATTCTGGTTTATTTGATTATTCCAAAGCAAGCGAAGGCTTATCTGCCTAAAAAGAGGACTTTCTAAGGGAAACTTGCTGGCATCCATATTAGGCAAGGGGAAAATCACAAAAATTCCACTTTGAAAGGTAAAAGAAAGTAATATTAATATTCTACAGCTATATTTAATTCTAAATTTTCCTTAAAATGAATTTTAGCAATTTAATACAAGTGCTGTTTTTAAGTTAAGAATTAAAATAAATACTTTTATGATTTATATGAGATAATTCTTTCTGTCAAAAATAATCATATGAAAATGTCCTAAATTTCACAACCGGGCCATTCATTTCGGACACTGAGATGCATCTGTGACATTATCTTGTCTGTATGTAGATATCTTTTTTAACAAGGTTTGCGCATAAGATTATGACTGAATTTTCTTTCAAAATGTTCACTGTTTTAGTACTTCTGCTAACCAATAAATGAGATAAAGGCAAAATTCCCTTTTATAAATATGAAATAGATTTATAGTAAAATGAATTAGAAACAATCCGCCGAAATGATGAACACTAAGCATGTGTTAGTTGTGTTAATAATGTATTAATTATCACGTACATTTTACTTTCAATAGGAATTCGGTATTTTAAACTTCTTACAAATTTTAATTTAGCGTTAAACCTTGATAGCTTGAATCAAAAGTGGATAATTATTTAAAATAGACCATTTCACTAGTACGTAAGATTTTTATGATTGCGATATATATATCTATACAAATTAAACTGAAACTTTCATTAGTTTTCCATTTAAGATATTTGCACTGCATTAATATTCATTATTTAAGGATTTTTTATTAAGCATTTTCAACAAATTAACATTCTACAAAAGTATATTAACGTGTCCAAAAGCAATAAAAATCAAAATTTTTATTTTATAAGCAAATAAAATCAGAAATATGCGGAAACTAGTAGCAAGTCAATAGAGGCCTCCCTTTTCTGTTTTTGGATTTCCACAAAAAAAAAAAAAAATTCTTCTAACTAAATCATGCAGACAAAACTTGCGGTTCCTTCCTAAGGCAAGCGACCATCTGTTTATCGCCTGTAGGCAGTAAACAATGCACGAAAACGTTTTAACAATAGGAGACCATCAGTTAAGTAAACGACTTGCTGATCGGCCTACAAGGAGGGAGGAAGGAAATCTCACAATGGGACGTTTGAGTACGATTTTAGGTAGAGCTAAAGGGAAAAAAATTTGCAAACATGGTTCATTATTACTGCAGTTTTCGGAACGTAAATACACTCTTAGACAAAAAAAAAAAAAACGACGCACCAAGAAGGAGTTATCCCAATGGGATGAAAATCGGTAGAAGTGATGATGTACATGTACAGAAAAACAAATGATTACAGTTTGCGAAAAATTGGATGATTTAAGTGATAGAGCTTCACAAAATGAAAAAGTCAGTAACGCGTTTGTCTACCTCTGGTCCTTATGCAAGCAGTTATTCGGCTTGGCATCGATTGACAGAGGTTGCGGATATCCTCCTGAGGGATACCGTGCCAAATTCTGTCCAACTGGCGCGTTAGATCGTCAACATCCAGAGCTGGTCGGAGGGCCCTGCTCATAATGCTCCAAACTTGCTCAACAGGAGAGAGATCCAGCGACCTTGCTCGCCAAGGTAATGTTCGTCAAGCACTAAGGCAAGCAGTAGAAACATGTGCAGTGTTATTGAGGACATTATCCTGC
>KK112607.1:103298-126374 GCA_000611955.2 Stegodyphus mimosarum
GCCGTGACCTCAGCCCCCTTTCTGTGAGCCGTCTATGAATGGGCCTTGCGGTCACTGAAGCACTAGTTGCACGTATAATCGATGATAATGATGCATCTGGGGCTGTGAGTGACCTTCTGACGATTGCTCTCTCTTCACATTCAGTCGTTTCTCTAGGCCTACCGCTTCCTTCTTGACGCTGTCTGCGGCCATGGTTCACCCATTCCTGCCAACATCGCCTAATAGTGGCATCGCTCCTACTCAAATGTCGAGCTATTCGCCGATAAGGCCAGCCGGCTTCTAAGCCCAACTACACGACCTCTCAAATTCTGACATCTGCGCATATCGTTCGCGCACCTGTATGCGAGGCATAGTTACTGTCTAACAAAGTACACGGAATGAAATTCGTGAAGAATTGACCTGAAATCGTAGTTTCTCTTCTTAAATATCCTGCCAGTTGCCCAGATCAGATGCGCTGTAGCGACAACCGTTCATTCATTGTGAGCCAAAATGTAAAATTTTGCATTTTCCGTCGAAACCTGTATGCATATCAATTTGTGTCCAATTTGCTTTTATATCTTCTCGGTGAGTCGTGGTGCGTCGTTATTTTTGTCTAAGTGTGTAGAATCGAAGCGGGCCGTTCAGTGGGTTAAATGTTAGTTTCTCCCCTATTTTGTACTAAGCGTGTAACTGAAAACTCATTCTGGTAGGAAAACCTAGGTAGGAAAATGTGAGGAAGTAAAAGGTTAGGTTAGGTTAGGTTAAGTTATTCAATTATGGCAAAGCACACGAGGTCTATCTGCCTAAAGGGAGGGATGCCTTCGTGGAGGGCTTTCTAAGGGAAACTGGCTCGTATACACGTTACACATGGGGAAAACAACGAAAACGCCCATGCAGCCAGCCCGTTCGTATGATTCGAACCTCGGACCGAACTACCAGTGTTCAGCGTCTTACCGCTTGGCCGCTGGTGGGCCAAGGAAGTAAAAGAAAGCTATCTAAAAATAAAAATAACTATAATATTAGAAAAATAAAGTAAAGCCCCCAGAGAGTGCCTCCGGGAGACTCAGAAACACGACTAAGAGAAAAATCTGGTGAATAAATCTATACTAACTTTAGCCCAGTAAAATAGAAAGTCGTCTAATAAAAGGCATTAGTTATGTGAAATAAATAAGTTATGTGAAATAAAATGACAGTACATTACCTTTGAGTATACTTTAGGATTTGAGATATAAAAAATATAAATTATTCGCCTTGAAATTTACTATTTATTAGAAGCATGACTTTTTGTATCTCGAAAATAAAACCTGATAACAAGCAGGTAATAAAGCAAGATACAGTTACTATTTAAAGTTATGATTAGAGAGTTACGATTTTCTAATGGCAATATTAAACCGAACATTATAAAAAGTAATATTATGAAAGGGTTAGAAAATGCTATGCGGGATGAATCTCTGTCACTAGTGACGCTGGGTAATGTTGTAAGAAATTAAAACTATAATTATTCGTGAATAATTTGTAAAATATAAATTGTATTAAACGTAAAGCGAAATATAAGGAAAGCAGACAAGGTAACAATTCCCAAAGACTAAACGAGAAACCTGCAAATGATGTACAAAATTAAAACTAGTTTATTTAGTAATATATGCGGACAAATCCACACAGACATAAACATTTGACGCCCAATATATTGTCTAACTAACACGTTCCGGTAATTAAATTCCTAATACTAGAGTATACCAAAATTATAAGAATAAATAGTGAATATTGTATACCAAATTAATTATTAAATCAAGAATACAATTGAGGGGGAGTGAAAAATGAAAATGAAACAAAATTGGAAAATAAGAGCCAGTGGGAATAAAATGATATAAAAAAAGGAGGAGAAATGAATTAGTTAACCTGAAACATATTTAAGTGTCGTGTTTAAATGCTGCGCAGTTTATAATTAAACCAAATTGTTGTCGCATGTTGCGCCAAAATCTACGGAATTGTGAAATATCTATTTAACTTGAGAACATGTCATACCCAGGAAATGATTTTCAACTACATCCTTTTATTGATTAAAGTTTTCATGATCCAAAATCAGTTCCTGAAAGCGAGTGCATTATCATATACTAAAGTCCGGTTATTCTTCCACGGTGAATCGAAACATAAAGGAAGTCATTAAAAAGTTCTGCCGGTACTCGAGGAAGGATTTATTTTTTTAATTTGTTATCATTATTTTTTTATTTTATTTCATTTATTTATTTAGTTAGGTTTGTTTGCTTGTCTAAGATTTTCTAGCAACATCAATAACACTGCAGAAGAGGATTAACTGAAACTGGAAACGTAAAGTGAATTTTGGTATATTATGAGATTTTTGTCCAATATAAAGCTTCGTTTCATGTTCTCGTCGATTCCATTATTTAATTATTTAAAACTGGTAACTATCTTAAAAATAATAAGTTGCTAATTTTTTAATAAGTTCATTATTTCCTTATGTGCTTTAATAGAAAGTGAATGCTTGAGTATTTAAATTTTGAAACTTATTTTTGTGTTGTCGGAAATGATGCGAAATAAGCGGTTTTCTTCCTCATGAAAAACCAGATCTCCCAAAATTCGAAAAAAATAAGCCCTTTTATTTTATACTAGGAGATTCACATATGACAGGGACTGTTGGTGTTACAGAATTCATAAGCTGTGTGACTCGGGAGTGTGACCTTGGGTCAGTACAACCTCTGCCCCCCCCCCACCTTTCACAGCGAACTGAAAAAACTTTTAAGAAAAGAGCATAAAAATGCTTCCAGAGCGTTGGTAACAATATGGCCACTGTGGAAGGGAGTATGTTGAAGGGTATGTGTTCATTTCTTTCATTTGCAATAAAGGTTTTGGTAAAAAAAATGATAATAAAATAATAAAACAGTCAATCCCGATCATATTTGAACCACCTTGTATAAGCAATATTCGTTAAAATTATTTTATGAATTTTATTAGTTATCACTCATTCCAATGGTTTAAATTTATTATTATTTCGCAGAGTGATCAAGAAATTGCTTAAAAAGGGGCCAATACTTTATTAAAAACAGAAACGGAAGATTGCTCAAAAAGTCATTATCCTCACACATAACTGGACTCTCTCCATTTAGTATTTTTTCCCATGTGCTGCATGTCAATAATCAAAATTTATATTTGTCAAAAATCCCAGAAAGGCGAATTTGGGCATCATGAATTGAGAGTACTACAGGCTGGCAAAGCTCGTATGGTACTAACTTGGAGTACCATATAGCAACAAAATCCATTTCAGTGTTTAATGCTGTTCTTATTGTTGATTAAGGCCAAGCAACACAAGGGCTATCTGTTTATGAGAAGGGATTATTTAGCGGATGATATTTCGTGAGAAACTAGCTCGTATCCACATTACACATGCAGAAAACTGCGAAAAACCTGTTTCTCCAGGAGTTGAATCCAGATCGGTTTACTACATGTCAAAGACTTTACCGCTTGACTGCTGGCGAATGATTCCTGATGACAGACCTAAATATTTGTTTATATATACATGATACATGCATGCATTTAAAAAAATGTCTTCTTAATATCGAATTAACCGAATTTTTGATTAGCCTGCATATTTATAAGAATGTATTTTATTTATGATTTCAGCATTTTTTCTAAGACTTGAATGCATCACAAGATCAATGGTAGATTTAGCCATACTAAAATTCGAATTCATTGATTAAAATCATTTTGTAAAGTTTAGAAATACAGGATAAGTGGAAGCTATTAAGATGATACGTAACTCTCACTGAAAAAAAAAAAGAAAATCTTCTAATTTTTTCTCAACAAGCAAGATGTGTTGTAGATTAGAAGTTAAATGTGAATATAATAAAGTTTAATGTTACACTGCAGAGAATATAAAGCTCTTCTGAGCTAGGAAACGGGAGAATGTCAACTGCATTCTCACCAGGATTCAAATGACGAAACATTTCATTCGATAGCTGGACTTGCTAACCACATGCACTAGCAAAGCACGGGAAAATACTTTAGTGTTTAAATATTTAAGAACATTAATTTTCAATACTTTACTCGGATTTCTGCAGCTTTTAGTTATATCGCCTTCAAGCTAAAACAGTGTTTCTAAGAAGGAATATAAATCATTTTAGGAATTTTGTAAAATTTCTCTTACAAATGACTAAAATAATAATGCTGAATTATGAATAAATATTTTAAATGAATACTTTAATAATGAAGTGAATCTTTGATTAGCTTAAAACCACAGAAATTGTGCTGAATGCATTTTTAATGTATTTGCATATTAAAAATGCTTTTGATAATTTAGTATAAATATATTATAATATAAAAATGCATAAAGTTTTAGTATTTTTAGTAATTTAGCATTTATAATATAAAAATGCACTTAATATATTCTATAATTTTTACCTTGGAATTTAAGAGCAGATTTTAAGCGCAATAATTGCTCTAAATCTTTATAATTTTATAAATTAAGAAAGAAGTAAATGCTTAAATGTCCTTGATACTTAGAAGTAACCGTTATTAGAATTTGGCACTAAAATTGCATCATCTTCTCGAAACAATTTAGGAAGTTGAATCTCTCCCCTTTCCATTATTAAGAATTTTACTCTGTTAGAAATCGCTGACAGGCAATTCGAAGATACACTGCCAGCTTTCAAGAAAATATTTGATAAACTTTAAGTCATCAAAGCCAGCTATTGCTATGTTATATTTTCTAAGTCAAATCTGCTAGTCTAAGAAGAATTTATAGTGCTTTCGTAAAAGTTCACATACGTGTTTATTAAAGTATTTTCAAAACTTCGAACAAGACAGCTATCTCATAATATGCTCAACAAATGATAAACGTCTAGATGTTATCATAAATATGCTGCAGGAAAAATTTCTAATGAGTATCTATTTGAGTAGTTATAAATCTGTAGATGTTCCATGATTTAGGCGCTATTTCTTTCTGGAAGTTTATATCAGCGCATTTACTATTGCTACTATCACTGGTGACCAACCATCAATATCACTTATTTTTACAATTCATTACAGTTTAGTTACATATAAAGTTCTTTTTTTTTAATGTACTTCAAGTTTTTCCGGATTTCTCCCGCATGAATATCCGGAAATTTATATTAAGGTCTTTGATGTCAAAAATGAAGTACACTGATATTATGTATTACCGATTGCATTAGCATTAACAGAAAGCTGGACAAAATATGGCTGGTGAATATTTAAACTACAGCTATTGCAAGCGTTTAGACCAGAGCTGAATTTTCTTGCACATTACGATGGAAACATTATGCATGTAATTCTATTTAGAAACCACAAAATGTTCTTTTATTTATTTTGTTTTTCTGATGACCCAATGTGCATATCTTCTTAGAAGTTGTTCTGGTTATGTATTTTATGCTACTTTGTGCTCAAAATAAGAAATTAATTAAAATTTACATTAAAAGCAAACAAAAATCTAACTATAATTAGTTATTCTGTTTTTCAGTAGAAATAGCTAAAATTAAATACTTCCACAAATAAATAATATCGTGAAAATGCTACAAATTACAAATTAAACTTACTTTGCTAACATTGAGATAGATAACATTACAGTTAGGAACGTGTAATGTGTGTTACATATCGGAATGTGTCAGTTATTTCATAATTAGAACCATATTCAAGAATCATTTAAAGAATTCAAATCAGATGCACAAACGATGGAAAATCATTATCCTCTTCTTCAAAAACAAAGTAGCAAATTCGTATTTCCTTAATAAAATGTATGCTGAGAATTGGAATCAAATGGGAGTTGTGAATATTAGCATTGCATAATGGACCTGTTATTATGGGACAGACTTAGCACTTCCGGTTTTCTCTTGAAGTAAGTAAATAAATAAATAAAATGGTGGGCGAGTTGTTCATAATAATGAATAATGTATTTTACTATGTTCTTATCACTGAGCTCAAATGCTTTTCCAGCGCGAAGAAGATAATTTCGAGTATCATTTTCTCTTTTTCTAGTGGAGTTTTTTTTTTTTTTTATTATTTTTATTGTTTTGAATATTAACAAGTGCCGCCAACATTGAATTTGGATACTGCAAAAAATAGAAGAAATGTGATAAGTGCTTAAAATTATCATCATTCAGAATTTAAAACAAGAACGCAGTTTTATATTGCAATATATAACTTTTATAATAATATAACCTACATTTTTCTGAGTTAATCTCTAAAATATTTTTTATTATGTACTTTTTTAAATGTATTTGTTCTAATCCCAAAAGGGCGTTTGTTGAGAAATTCTAGCACATTATATCAAGTATTCTAGTATTAACAAATTTCTGCATACCTAGTTATGGAGATTATAGATTTAAGAATTACAATGGTTACATTTTTTTATTATTCCTTTGTCTTGTAAAGACCTGTTTAGTTTTAAACTAATAAGTTCTTGTTCAGTTATTTATCTTTTCCATTTTCCCTCATTCCCATTTCCTGTCAGAAATATATTTCAGTTTCACCGAGTTATGCGAAGTAGGGGAGAATGATACTAATTAACCTGGTGGCTGAATTTCTTCAAACAGAGCGTGTTCTGCCTTTCGGCCAAGTTCTTTCACGGAGTCAAGCTTGCTATTTTACGGCCCCGCTTTTTTAATTTCCGGGTTGTGTACGTCCATGGTACGGCTAAGAGCCAACTCACGTTAATTATCTCTATGCAGCTTCGGTTGATTATTTAACATAGATTTAATTTTATATTTCTTTTTTGAGTTACAGCAAACGTATTGCCTAAGTTTGTAAGCACTAGAAGAGCCGTCTATAAATTACCTTTTGAGTTAAGTAAAATAGTTTTTTTTCCGTTGTAGTTGATACGGTTCGAACTTAGCGAATAGTCGCTCCACAGTTCAAGTACCTATATAGTCAATAAAGTCAAGTTAATTTACTTATAACCTTACACTACATGCCAAATATTTTATGATTTTAATTTTGCGTCTATTTTCTTTTGAATAGTTTTTTGAGAAAATACTACACTGTAAATGAAGACGCCGGTCATATGTTTTGAATATATTAATGCAAGCATACTCTGTTATTAAAATTTGAAACATACATTTTCATTTATTTGGCTTAGGTTTCGCATTTTTGGTTAAATTTTAGTTTTTTACGAAAGAAAAAGCTGTATTTGGTAACCAACGGATATCTACTGTGTATATATGATTTTCTATTGAAAATTTCTAAACGATCGAAATCTATGTATATACATTTCCTCAGTTCTTTCCTTTATATAAATAAACAATCAGGAAGGACAGCTTAATAGATTTGAAGGATTCGGAGTGATATACTTCGCAAGATTTCCTAGTCATGATTCATGTTTAGCTGACAATGTTTTAGATTTAGTTTAGAAAATTTAGTAGGTTTTAGCTTACAGAGATATAAATGAATCAATTTCAGAAATTAAAAATATGCAACTATGTTACCAATTTAAAATTCTTCTTTGATAGTTGATGGCTTACACGTATCACTAAAGGGGGAATAGTCTGAATTTTAATTTATGAGCTATGCACATACCTTTATTACGTTTTAATATAATAATTTATAACTACGAATGAACCAGTGTTATATCATTTCATCCTTTAAGAAAATTTACCAAAACTTGGAATTGTTATCATATGTGTAGCGCAATAATGTACGCATGATAACAATAACTATCCCCATTCTAGCATGGTAGATGTACATATATCATATAATGAAAGCAAAGCATGCATAGGAAAATAATGTACTACATCAGCAATTCTCAAACTGTGTGGCGCGTCTCCCTTGGGGGCGTGATAACCTTACGTGGGGAGGCGAGCATATCGAAAAGTCGAAAATAAAATATTATTTAAAAAATTATTAATTTAGTGAAAGGAAGCAAAACAAAATATATTAGCAAAACAAATATAAATTCACATTTACACGGATACAATGTACTTAGAAATGTATCAATACTGCATATTGTATTTGATAATTAATTTATCAATACTAAATTAAGAACAAGTTTAATAACTACTAGTGACTACCATTGGGCTTGTCTTGCAGAGAAAAGTCATTCAATGGAAGGTTTAATATTAGAAATTTACGTATAAGTTGTTTATGTTTAACTGAGATCTATATCTTGTCTTCAGAGCAGCCACGGCAGAAAATCCGGTTTCACAAAGGTAGGAGGTTGGAAATGGTAGTAGAAGACGAAATGTTTTCGTTTTCAATGCAGAAAATTCATCATCCACCCCTGCTCAAAATTCAAAGAATGATTTATTACTAAATTGCCTTTTGATTTCGCCACTTGACGTGAAATCTATGAAGATTTCTTCTTCAGGAGTTGGCAGCCCTTCTGGAGTCATTAGTAATTTGTTATCAAGTTGTCTTCAGCAAGAAAATACGTCTTAAAATTCTTTGCAAACGTGGCTAAATGATTTTCAATAGCTTCAAAATCAATTTTCACATGTTGTTCTTTAGCCATGTAAATTTGTGCACATTTTCAAACATTTCTAGGTCTTTTTTGCTTTAACTTTCTGCTCCATAATTCCAATTTTCTACAAAAAGCATTAATTTTATAACTTGTCTGCATCGTATGTATATTTATTTCTTGGAGTTGAAGATTCAAGGTATTTAATTTCTCGAATATATCGACCAAGTAGCTCAATTTCATCACAAATAAACCATCTCGGAATGTCTCAACTTCATGTTCGTTTTCCTCTTATAGGAAACTGGCTCTCCTGCTTCATAAAAACATTGCAAAAATTTCCCACTTGATAACCATCTTGTCTCGCAGTAAAACAGAAACGATGAATGTACTGCACCCATGTCTTTACAAAGTACAAAGAAGATTCTTGATTTTGGAGGACTTATTTTTATATAATTTACTACGGTAACAACTGTCGTTGTCACAATATTCAGATACTTTCTCGGTCATTCATCTCTTTGGAAGATAGACCTTCTCTTTACATCATGGAATGTGTCCAGATGCACAGTGGAAATCTTTGTTTCACAAGTAATTGTATACTTCGGATTCTTCCAGACATTGTACGAGCACCATCGGTGTATATTCCGACACAATTTTCCCACTCTTTGTTTGCCTGGTTTATAAAATTATTTAAAATATCAAACAATGCTGATTCTGTTTCTTTGAGTTTATTGGTTTACAAAAATGTAGTTCTTCTACTGCTGACATACCATCACAAAATCGAACATGCGCAACGAAATGAGCATATTTATTGCTATCTGTTGCCTCATCAAGCTGAATTGAAAACATTTTGCCACGCAACTTTCCCAAAAGCTGCTTCAGCTATATTGTCTATCGGGCAACAGTATCATTTGATAGAGGTGTGGACTGCAAGTCTTTAGCAAAATTATCTCCATAGTTTCTCCTATCTCATTAGCAGCTCGCAAAATAAGCTCTTCGCAATGGTGTGAGGCTTTTTATATCTGACTATTTTATATGAGACTTCGTAAGAAGCAAGTAAAGCATCTCCATTCAGAGACAAAGATTTTTTTTAAATGTTTTATGCTTTTCATATGATTTTAATTTTAAGTCAAAAATTAAAATTAAATAAATAAATAAATTATCGGGGTTTGTTAACGTACTCACCGTGAAGCGTTTAAAAATGTCGTTTAAGTTTATTAGGTTTCATACTGTCCGCTGCCAATATTTTTGAGCAAGTAGCACATAGGGGCCTTTCTTCTTCATTTACTTCAGTAGTGGTAAACCCAAAATTTAAATATTCTTGAGAATATCTTCTTGATTAATTTTCGGATTCATGTTCGTCTGTGCACTTGTTGATGCTTTATTATCGTCTAATGTTCGCTTGCGACTTAAAAATTAATCCATGATTCTATTTAAATCTACTGCCGTTATTTAATACCGTGAATTGCAATTAACGCGCAAATTACAAAATGCAGATTCAAGATAGATTCGGTAGAGATAGAAGGATCGACTCGACCGCGACTGACTGGAATTGAACGAGGTGCAGCATTTATTCACGTTTAGGGTGCAGACGGGGGGGGGGTTCGATAGGTTGCGAGAATGCCGAATGTGATGGATAGAGAGCAACAGAGACTAGACAATTTTTCTAATAACATTTGTACTTTTAGAAATGGATGATTGAGGAAATAAATATTTAATTTAATTAAAATTTATTTTGCAATCTTTTCCAATTTAAAAATAAGGAAGGAAAAGTAACATAAGGCTTATCCTATTACTTAAAAGTAACTTACTGAAAATATATATTACTTAAAAGTAACATATACAAAATTTAATACTTATCTTGATAATTTGCACGGTTTGTAATTAAGATCGTATTGTAGCTTTAGCGTCGAAGTAAATTATTATTGCATTCAATACATTATTATTGAAGGGGAGCCCGATGTAAATTATGATTGAAAATTAGGTCGCAAATACTGCAAGTTTGAGAAGCACTGTATTATATAGATGTTTAGGGGCAGCAATTAAATTCAAAAGCTATTGAAATTTGAACTTACTATTTTCCTAAGATACATTGCCACATGTGGTTGGTTGATTTGTAAGCACGAGTCGCGCATTTATGTTCAAGGTTCTGATTTAATAAAAAAATTGTTTAAACATTTTCAAGTCTTTCTCGTAAACTTCAGATGCAGCGGTAATTCACTCCCAGCATGTTCGTAGTTTGAACTTAGTTTATGCTACCAAAGCAAATCAAACTTTGTACATTTATGATTTAGATTTATATAGAATACGTTTATGATTTAGATTTATATCGAAAGCATACTACCGTTGCTTAAACATTTATACTAAATATTGGTTTAAGACTGACCGCAGCATGAATAATGCTCACCTCCCTTTTTTGCAAGATGAATAATCTATAGTGTTTATTACATATGCCTCTATCAGAATAAATTTCTTCAGTGATGGATGTCTCATCCTTTCTAGTATAGATACTTTCACCTCTCTGGAACTTGACTTTGTTATCTTTCTGTTTACTATTCCAGCGGAAGTATTTATAGTCTGTATATTGCACTTGGTATATTCATGGGAAAACCAAACTTATCTTGCCTAATGCTTGACACTTTCTTATGGTACTTCAGCTGTCAGTATCAAGCACGTATTCGATTGGCATCTTCTTCACTTTTCTTCTTAGGCTTCTTCTGATAACTCCTTGGATGACGTATCCTTCAGATATTTAGCGAGGAAAATAAACGTATAATTTAAAAACTTCTAAGTTTATTCACTCCCAGTAAAAGCTCATAGGATGCATTTACTGAATAAGTTCTTA
Organism: Stegodyphus mimosarum; assembly: GCA_000611955.2. Classification (NCBI taxonomy): domain Eukaryota; kingdom Metazoa; phylum Arthropoda; class Arachnida; order Araneae; family Eresidae; genus Stegodyphus; species Stegodyphus mimosarum. The sequence goes on from KK112607.1 coordinate 114,539, forward strand.
TCAGTATAATAACCATAAAAGGTTTGGTAATAGTACTTTGATTGTAAAAAAACAGCCCATACTATCACAGTAGCTTCTGCAGTGTGGTTTCGATGGTGACAGCAGCCTTAAACGACTGGGAAAATTTGAATACATTTTAGAAATATATCCCAATAAGTACTAAACCTAGAAAATACATATAATCTTAATATAAAATATAAACATACATAAAATCACTAATGAATATCTCTATCATACGATAGCAATACTGAATGAAAGTAAAATAAGTTTATCCCGAAATAGAAGATTGTTTATTTAAAAAACGTTTGAAGTATTAGGTATACGCAATATATAAATACCTGAAATGGCTTTTCCTCTATCAAGCTTATTTATTGTGAAATAGTTTATATTTCTCTTTGTTCAGTGCGCATGGATTGCTCTGCCATTCCAAAGATATCATTATTATTATTTGTATAATTACACTTTCGGTTAATTTTGTCATTAAGCTTGCAAAATATTGTATATTTAGTTATGCTTGAAGCAAATGAATTATCCAAAGAATATTACTAATACAGAAATTTTGTCACTGAATCCTCTCTAATATTTCCACCCATGATTCCAAACGATTTTGGTCTTCTGTAGAAGTGGTCGTTTTATAAAGTAGTGCAGAAACATAAATGATTATCCTTGTTTCTAGAAATACTGGTCCTTCTTGGGGATGATTGTCCTAAGGAGATGGTCAGGTGAAAATCGCTTTATCTTTAATACTAAAAGTCCTTAAATTTTCAGTATTAGAATCCATTATTAGGTATAGTAAAAGTATGGAGGACACCAGAGGTGTGCCTTGGGTCAACTGGTAATGCCTTCTCATATTAACTAACCCCCAAAAAATTTTTTAACTATTTTTGCAAACTTTATAAGAGTTTACAAAGAAATTTTGAAGAGATAAGCGTCTGAAGATTTTTAAGAATTCTAGAATTTACTTATTGATATATATCGTGCAGTCCCACGACACATCTCGCATCCAAAATTTATTGAAAATACTGATTAAAGACATGAAGAGATTACAAAATAATTTCAATACAATTTGAAAGTCACAAATTAAATTCAGGTCATTTGTTTGGGTGTATTAAAAATAAGAGATAAACATAATAATAAAAATATAGTAAGTCCTGGGAAAACAATATTAGAATGAACTCTGCTAATAATGCTATTAATTTATGAAGAAGTGTCCACGAGGTCAAATCATCTGAGAATAGTATAAAAAAATACTGCGAAATATAATTTTGACAAGAAACAAACAAAATTTAAGAAAGGTACTTAAAACGGTCTGCTGGAGCAGGTTATTACAATTTATAAAGTTGACAAGTGGAATCCTCTTAAGCATCATAGGGTGCAAAAATTCATTATATTTATGCAGCATGAGGAACTTACACATGTCATTTTACAGCCACGCCAGACCTCAAAATGCAGTGGACGATAGTTCGTCACCTCTTGGATTTAGTCGACTGGTTCTTATGAATGTTCTCAATTGCCCTTTAAATGAAACAGAACCCAAGGAATTATCGCATTCCAGTGTGTATTCTGGCATCGTGTGAATGATTAGTACTTTCAGGGAAGATTCATTGTTTGAATGCCAGCGAGGGACTAAGGTAATTTTCCATATTCTTCGGCTGAAAAAGACAATAATCTGCGCAGTCTAAGAGTGAAGAAACGATTTTTTATTCTTGATCTTCCTAAGAAATCTTAAATTTAATTTTAATTAGCAAATAAAATGCCCAGCAAATAAATTATAGAAAGTTACGTTAGTAATATTCGCTTACGCTAATCTTATCCCTCTCTCAAATATTGACTCTAATTAACTAGTCAATATTTTACCGGTCTTACCTTGCTTTGAAAGTTTTAAATTATATAATCTGTTTGTTAAATGCGTGCAACGAAAGTCTTTCCCTGTAGCAAAATTGCAGGATTTTTTCTGCAAGGTTAAGTTAGGTTTTTTGGATATAGCAACTGGTTATCTTCCTAAAAAAAGAATGTCTTCGAGGAACACATTCTGAGGGAAACAGGCTCATATTGACATTACGAATGAAGAAATCTTTGAGAAGCAGCTATGCAGAGATTCTAGATTTATTCGACTTTCGGCCACTGGAGGACACTGGCGTTTTTAATGCCATTTTTTTTATCAGTACTAAAAGTGTATTTCACAGAAGTTAAGCCTGCTTAAAGGCCACGTTGTTTACTCTGATACTCTAGCGTTTATAAATCTACGGCATTGAATAATTCCTGTCATTAGGCTTGTGTGCGCCAAATTCGGTCAGAGCCAGCTTGCGCGATAGTTAAACTGTGAAGCCGTTAGACACTACATAACTTTTAATTTATTCAGTACATTTTGATTTAAGCAAAAGGGTTTGGCTCTTGTAAACAAAGTTTGTTCGGACTGTTAACTTTATTTGAGTTAATGAAGATTTCTGTTCACCTTCTCTGGATTTTCTAGTACTTTAAAAGATTTGCACTGAAATGTGTAATGCACTGAAAATATTCCAAGGTCGCGTACATTTTGTGGTAGCTAAGAATACACCACGTTACAGTCTGTCAGAACCATTTAACATTGTTAGGATAATTGAGCATTATCCTAACAATAAATACCTAAATATATTCCATCCAGTTTACATTCACCGCGATATATTTTGATTTTCTATATTCAGATGATTTTGTGTATATATAATTTTAAGGTACTTTTTGGTGACCAAAGTTACGATGTATAACCTTTAATAGGATACGATATTCTGGATATTCTTCTTAATTCAAGCTATTCGGTTTGCAAAGTATTTTAAAGATTGCCGATTAAAGGATCATATGAAAAGCATAAATGCACAATTTCGTGGAATAAGGAATGATTGTATTTTATTGAGCAGGAGGCGTTTTAGTTCTACTGCCAGTTCTAGCTTATGATAACCGTTCTATCCATTTTAAGCTTGCATGCTTCTTTGTGTCCTGAATTAAATGAAAATGCATACAGAAGTTACCAAAAAACATGTGGAAAAACTACCATTAATTTGAGATTGTCGTGCGAGTATTTTTAATGAGTGATGCTTTTCTTTCTGCTGAATGCATAAATGTTTTGCTGTAGTTCTGGAGAGTAATTAAGCTGGTAGAACTAAATATTCCGGAGATTGATGATGGTATGACTGGATAACTTCTTTTCAAAAGAGGTTTATTTATTGAATGTTTTAATCATTTTGAAGCTTTCTCTTGTATTAGCTTGAGATTTAGGACTAACATTGCGTTCAAATATGAAGAAAATCTTTTACAAAATCTGCTTGCAATTTTTCCAACTCCATAGACACTGTAGACGCCATATGTTTAGAGACCTTCCTGATAACCTTGTGGAAGTTAGGTTTTAAAAACTTTAAATTTTTATTTTTTAAGTCGAAAAAGCTTGTAGAGTCATTAGGTTATTTCGGAAGCAGGAGTGATGAAAAAAGAGCAACGCCTTCACCGGGAATCGAACCACAGACCTCTCGGCTGAGCGTCGAGAGCGCTGACCACTACACCACAATGGCATGCGAAGACAGTGGGAGAAATACTTTATATACTCCCTCTTTTAAAGGGCGACTGGGAATTAGAGGCCCCAATCGCGGCGGTGGAGAATCATCATCCACTACCTTTTAGTTCGGGCGCCAGTGTAGAGACATTAGGTTATTTCGAAGCAGGAATATTGAAAAATGAGCAACGCCTTCGCCGGGAATCGAATCACGGACCTCTTGGCTACGCGTCGAGAGTGCTGACCACTACATCACGAAGGTATGCGAAGAGGGCGGGAGAAATACCTTATAAGTTTGAAAAATTAGGTGTGTTGTCTCAGAAATTTGAACCACGGATCATGCACCGCTAGCAGGACGTGTTATTACTTCTTCCACGAGAGAATGCAAAGGAGAATGTTATAATGTCTTACTTTCTTTCTCATTAAAAGGCTGGGAGATCCAGTAAATTCAGAACAAGAGAAATTTCATCCATTTCTGTTTAAGTAACACCGCAAAGACTTCACATTTTTTCAGAGTTAACATTATTAGCTATGTCTTCGCAAGGATTCGAACCACGGAACTTTAGGTAATAAACAAACTAACGTTCTTAACGAGTCTTAATTAAAATCAATCTGTATGACTCTCTACCATTAAAATGAAACATTACCATTGAAATCTCTACTGTTCTGCATTAAAACTAATTTTTTCTCAGATCTCAAAGGTTTTTGTAATAAATAGTTTATTCATGTAAAACACTCACACTACTTTTCAAAGTAAAAGTATAGTGATAGGTATCTTTCAGTATCAATTGCTGAAAATGCATGATATAATCATCCATTTGAATGATTGGAATGTGTTAAGTATTTGATTTCGTTATTTTAAAATAGCGGTACGATTCCCTTAACTCTGGCTATTGTTTGAAAGCTATATGTTGGGAATGGTTAAGACAGATCAGTCGTACTACATTTTAAATGCATCGTGTGCTTAGTATGGATAAAAAAACATTTGTTGCAATGTTTAATCAGCTTAAACCATCCTATTTTCTAATTTGTATCATAATTCGCCATGACTTTTATTAAATTCAGTTCGCGAGATGGAATAATTAAATTATAAAATTTAGTTAATCCAAAAATTTAAATATTGAAAACCAGTACTAAACACCTTAAAGTAATACTAAAAAATATACCTTACACAATAACAGGAAATAAGTTTGAAATTCAACAACTAATGCTTACAACTTTAATCATAGTTGCTTTAAGTCAAGTTTGGAATTTGATTTTTGTAAAGCTTTCACATATCCTTATAATTAGAAATTGGAATATGTTGATTTTAGTGTAAAAAAAATCGTATTTAATCTTCGTTCTTCAGACGCCTTGCTGGATTATGCTGCTGGCAGAGATTCTTAGATCTCTTTTTCAGATTTCATTAACTTTAAATGAACATTACTGAATTGGAAGGAATCGAGAAAATTGATATAGTTTTTGATATATTACTGCAGTTGCCGACATTTTATTAAAACTCTCAGATTTTTATCTTGTAGTTCTCTAGTGCTTATGGAAATTCTGCTACAATTACGAAATGCATAGTCACTCGCATATCTTTTTGAAAGCGTTTAGACATAAACTGTTCTTTTTTTTAAGAGTGAAATAAACCTTTGCTGCAATTAAGATTACTATTTTCAATCGTGCTGAATTCAAAGCTGTCAAAAACAAGATTTTCAGTTCATTTAGTCTTCCTTGATTTTCTTTACTTAGAAGTCTGTAATAAATGAAATTTTTTAATTCTGTTTTTTTTTCTACTTTATAGAACTATTTTCATAGTTTCATACTTTTATTTAATGATGACTAAATTTTCTAATAATCTAACGCAAAATTTCTTTTAATCACAATCACCAATTCAAAAACTCGACCAATGATTTCTTTAAAATTATAGACCAAATCTGTCACGCACTTACGAATTTTTATTTATTGAACGTCTGATGGATTATGAATATTGTGTCATTTAGATTAAATCATGCTAAAGTTATATTAAATATTTTCCGGGAGTATCTAAAATTCAGAAAAATTCTCATTTTTCATATTTGTATTAAAGCTATAGGGTCCTTTTAGTTGTACTAACAGTTATTTTAATTTTTGAGTCTTTCCTGAATTCTGTAATTTCCCATCGCATTAATTTGCCAGGATGCAAATTAAGTAAGTGAACCAGAGTATCTAAACTTTGAAATGAAAAGGTTAGACAAAGCGTGATTACTCTAGTGAAACGCAAGTTTGTTTATTTTGTTCTCCAGCTATTAATCTTAATAGCGGCTACACATTCTCGCCGTCTAGTTAGTATATAGCCGGTGTAGATTTCTGACTCAGTCAGTTAGATTAAATTGAATTGTGTAGTCATGCACTACATCTGCACCTTTACATTCATTTTTAAATTAGTTTGTGTAAACACAAACTTAGTTTGTGTGAGTGGATGATGTTCTTGTGTAAGCACTTAAGTCCGTGTCTTTCGTTACACAGTTTGTGAATAATAAAGGATCTTTTACACCCTTTCCATGTTGTGTTCATCTTCCCACCTGTGCGAGAATCGCAAGGCTAACACTACAGTAGATCTAGTGACCATTTCATGCTTCCAAAAACACACTAGATCTTCTAAAACTTGATGATCCTGTATCAGAATTACCAAGTATCCATAACTAATTTGTCTATTTAACATAAAGATTTTCCAAGAACGCCACCAAGGATATTTTATTGATCATTATGCAATGTAATTTAACATTAATAACTAATGCATTGTAATTTGTATTTGCATTTTAATCAGTAACGCATTGTAATACGTCTTCATCTAGAACTAATGCTTTTTATCTTTAATATGAAGATGCCCATAAAATTGAGTCGTTAGGATTAAGAACTTCGATGAACACATTTTTAAATTTATGTTTAAATTTACCCTTAATTATTGTCTGAACAAGTGTCGTCTTACAGGCGACAGCTAGCAACGATATTTCTCAGAAAAGGTAATATGAAAAGCTAAAACCATATCAAATAATAAGCATAACTTGCTTGTTAAACCACTCGATTAGAGTATAAAGTTTCGTCCAAAAAAGAAAGAGGTTTTGTTTCAAAATAAGAATATGAGCTTCCACAGCTATCTGATACGTCTATGCTTTTCTTGTTAAGAAATTTTATCTCATTTTACACAAGCATTCTCGCATTATTAAAAAAAATTGCGCTTTCCTAAAAACACCTTTTCCTTCTTCAGAAAATAATGCATTTTAAGAGTAAAACTGCTTTTGAGTTTACTTATAATCTTTTGTGTTAATGACAGTTTCAAGAGTTTAATGCAATCTTTTCAAAAACAATAAGCAATACGTATTCATACGTGATGTTCAATTTAGAATATAAATAGAGGAAAAACTATATCTGGCTTCATGAAAGAAAAAAACTAAGGTCAGCTGAGTAACTGTAGCTCTGTATTATACAGCAAACAAGAATTTCTGAAAAACAGCATTTTTTTCTATGTTTAACTCATTCAGAAAAACAAACACACATAACTTAGGAAAATATACCTTTACTGAAGTATGCATTGAAAGACGTAGCATATAAATGAGCATTCATCCTTTACATTTTACTTAAAATTCGTTTGAAGTTTATTTTAGGAAAATTCGTAACTTGAATAGACGTAGCACTGGTGTACGTCAAAATGCTTTTCATTTCAACAATTCAAAATAAATCATACGACAGTGCTTATGAACAAACTCTCAATGACAGAATACACTAGATTACAGGTGGATAAAAGCTTTGAAAACTAAAGCGTCAGATTTTTATTCCCAGGAGAGATGGAATGGCAGAGATGGAATTGTCAGAGGTTTCTCATATGTAATACAAATTCTGATGCGGCAAGGCAGAAACAGAAGCTCTATTATGATAGAAATAGCCGAGAGTTAGAATATACAGTCGTTCAAAAGTTATTGAAATTTAAACATTCCTTATCGTCTGCACCCAAAAGCAGAGTTACAAAGTTTCAACCCAGATTTGAAGGGCCGTTTATCATTGAAAGAATTAAGTACTCAACTTTTTATTAAATGGCAGCAAATAATTGCTAACATTGACCAAATAAACTCATTTTATTGCTGTACTGACTTCCAAGTTTTCAAAGATTTATTGCAGGATCCTGGAAGAATACCAAGAACTTCAATGAGTCAAACACTGAGCTATACCCCCCATCAACCAAAAGAAAGCATACCGAAAGTACCGAAGAAACACCGGCAAACTTGTGTAGCAATAGCCGCAAGATCGAGGGTCACCTAAAAAGAGGAAAACGAAAACCACGGAAAGGCGAAGAAGGAAATTTCATCTACAGCCGAATCAAGTTCCAACTGTGAAAAGGAAAAGGTTTGTGGATGGCGTTCCAGTAAAAGGAGTAGCTCGACAACAGAATTCGGTTACAATAAAGGAGACATCGCCCCACAGCCAGCGTTTCCCTTTCGGAAAACAACCCCAAAGGTGATCATAGGAGCTTCAGAGCGAAGAATCGCCACGTGGGATCCGTTCCGTTTCATCAAACCAGGAAAATCAAGCGGAGGTTTAAAGATCCCGAACAACGAAGTGGTTAACGGAAGGCAAAAAGACCGGAGTATCAGAACCCTCAACCTACGAGGAAGTCAGCCCTGTTCGTCGCCAGAGGGAAGAAACGGAAAGAAGTTCCGGAAGAAAGTACCAGCCGCCCAAAAAGGAAAATCAAAGTGCAAAATTTAAGATGTCCCACCTGGGAGGGATCCTGCCAGAAAAGAATAGAGGATTATAAAAACCAAAAAGATAAGTGAAAATTTTCTTTGTTTGCTTATTGGTTCACAGTTGCTAAATGCTGTTAAAAGCAAGGAGTTTGAATTTGCAAGTTTGCGAGAATTTCGTTTGTGATTATCTTTTAAACATAAAGATTTTTGTATTCGCAAGTTGCCGAAAATTTAGTTTGTAAATATCTCTTTTTGAGAATTTGCAATTTGCGAGAATTTAGTTTGTGAATATTTTTAGTCGGAAAGACTTCAATTGATAGTGAAATTTGTTAACTTAAAGTTAAGATTGTAAATTATGTATAGCTACCACAATGATGTAAATTTAAAATGTTATATGTTAAAATGTTGCACTGAAAGAGAAATTTTAAATAGCAGTTGTAAAAGTACTGTAAAATTAAACTGGTACAAATATAAGCTTTGTCAAAGTATGAGTGCAAAACACTTTGTATAATGGGTAAATAGAAAGAAAGTATAGAATGAATGTGTTTAAAGTTAGGCTCTCAAGGCTTTACTTAATTTAAATCAAGCTCTCTTTTAGCAGATTAGATGTAGTTTTCTGTTTAAGGAGTTTTCTGAGGTCTGGAATGCTAAGTTCTAACAAATCGCAGCTGTTGTGTAGTTGGTAGCGTATCTTCGCGCTAACACAATAGCACTCTCAGTTCATTCGAAACAATTTCCAGACAGTGGGGGGGGGGGGGAATAAAGGAATAGAGGTAAGGAAAATAGAAACTGTTTGCGAAAGAAACCACTAATGCGATTTCCTTCCAGGTAAATTGGAAAGACCAATACTGAATATTTATATATACCGAGACTGAATTTTCGCAGTAACACAACAAAGAACACGCTCAGTTCATTCAGAACAATTTCTGGAGAGCGTGGGGGCGAGTAGATTTAAATCATATGGGAATGAAACCTGTTTGAGGGCCAAAAGTATTTCAATAAAGAGGATTGGGAACGAAAGTGGAAATTGGTTGTAAAAGGTGAAACTAATACGTTTTCCTTCTAGATAATTTGGAAGGACCAAGACAGATGTCTGACTGAAAATAAAGATGAAGTAGATGTCTGCAAAAATAAATCAGGTTGTGAATGTGTTAATTCTCTTAGTTTTAGTCTAGCTTTAGATATTTTTGTAGAGCTGGCTTAAACAGGAAAAGTTTATTGATGAAATTCATTCAAGAATGCAGAATTTTTAGAAGTTAAAACTTTGAAGTTTGTGGGGTTTTACTTATTTAATTCCAAAGTTCAGTCTTAGAACCCCACGAACACTAACAAGCGAATAATCGTTTAAGCGTATGAATAAAACACGTAAGACTTAAGAGGGGTTCACTGCCCTTTATTTATCAGAATATTTACAATCAGTTCCTACTTGGAACTTTACACAAAGCCTCCATTCGGGTTTGAACTTAAATAACAATGAATTTAAATTAAATTAAACTAGCTTAACTAAGCTATCTGAAAGGTATAGCCAAAGCTATCAGAAATATAATTAGTCGGCCCTTAAGTATTAATTTAATCGGCGAAACCAAGCAAGGGAATAAGGTATGACCGAGCGTAGTAGCTTAGAGAGAACGTAATCAGAATCTCTCTCTCTTGAACTCGATAAAACATCGACTTAAATATACTCTTACTCATTTGCGTACTACTCTTAATCATTTGCATTCCTGAATTTACATTCTGGCAGGAAATTGTAAGCTGAAATCAGAATAAGATAGGAAAGATACAAAACTTAAAATAACTGTTAATAAACTTTACAAGTTTTTGTAGAATATACTCTTAAACAAGGTCGTTTTGAGACCTTATTCTTCGAGTAGTTAAATTCTGGTGGAGAAAGACATAAAGTTTATCCTAAGTTTTAACAGTTATCTTCAGTTAATGCCACTTTCTTATCCTTTCTATTTTCAACTATTTACAATTTCCTACCAGAATGCAAATGAGTAAGAGTACTGTTTAAGTCGAAGTTTCACTGACTTCGTTAGAGATCCTGAGTTTCCAACTAGCGCGCGTTTGCCTTTAGGCTACGTCTCTCTCTAAGCTCGGCCGTACTTCAGGGCCTTGATAGCTTCGCCTACTTAATTGAGATTTAGGGGCCAACTACTTAGAATCTTGATAGCTTCGGTTAAATAGTTTTATTTAATTTTTACTTTCACAAAAGAGAAGATTTCTCAAGTAGGTTTGTTGATGATTTCTTATTCTCCTGGTATTCATTATTATTACATTTTCATTTAATGCTGATGGAAGGGCAAAACGTAATAAAGCTGTATTTAACTCTTTTTAACTTATGAAAATCATGTTCTAATGCAGCATTTTTTATAGCATTTAATAATTTTGTTTCCCAAAACCAGGATTTTTACCTCTTGTCAATGCTTTTACGATCTTTAATAGATGTCACTTGCTGTTAAAACTTTCATACCTATTTTTCTCAAAATTAATTATAACAGTCTGAGTTTGTAATTTCACATTCAACCTGTCAGGACTGAGTGTTCGGTGCATATTCTTGGCAAACATCTTCGTGAAAGTAACGGAGTCCTGATCTTGAACAGGGAGCTGAATGCAGCTATGTTCTGTGGTAGAATATTGTGATTAAGTGGTAGAAGAACAGCACTTTAAAGGGATTTAAAATCCTCTTTTATTAAACCACAATTATTTACAGCCACTTCCCAACTCGGGAGGGATACTGAAAATAAAGACCGCACTTGGGTCTAAACTGAACAATCAGATAAATTTAAACTAAAGCTAAATAGAAATTAAGTAGTCGTTGCTCACAGAGCTATAACTCGATGTTAGCCTCTAAACTAAATGGTGCGTAGCAAGATTTAACTAATACTGACGCACTTCGAGTTACTTCAATAAGTAATCACTTCACAGCGCTACGGCTTAGAATTTAAATACTAGCTAGTCAGGCGAACGTCGAGTAGAGTAACAGTGGTCTGAGACTAAAAGCTCTCTCACACTGAGAGGTTCCTACTGTTAAGGAGAAAGAAATCTTTTAACCTTAAGGGGTTTTTTTCTTTTAACTTTAAAACTTTATACTCAACCTCTCTAGGTGCCGGACAGCCTAAACTTAAATTAAAACTTACAAAAATGAATTAGTTGGAAAGGGAGGAAGGAACTGGTTGTTTGGACTAGACTCATAATAATATTTAATATAACTTTTCTTAAAGCAATTAATTCACACATAGCAAGGCAAAGCAAATTCTTCTTAATAAACTTAACCTGAAAAGGAAGCTGGAATAAATCTTCTCTGGAACTCGGTAAAACTAAATACTAAATCTCAACCAAGCACTTCTATAACTCACTCATTTTAAAATAAACTCAAGAATAATTCATATTATTTCATAGCAAAAAAACCTCATAAGCACCAGAGAAGAAATATTCAGACACCAATCAATCAGTTCCGCTACTAAAAATCAAGCACTAGTTTTAACTTTCCTGGCACCTAAAAGTCATTTCAAATTCTATCTTAAAACACATTCAAAGTAACATTAATAAGTGGTTAGTACATATTTGCTAAAACAGGGCGCGTTGTGAGTACCCTAAAATGCATAAA
>KL811719.1:0-12023 GCA_000611955.2 Stegodyphus mimosarum
TATATTAACACAAAAGAGAAGTTTTCTAAGGTAGTGGTCTCAGACTGGTGGTTTGCAGGCTGCTGAAACAATTTCACATGGCTTGTTAATATATTCCCAGCAGTTAGCATTATTATTAAATTTAGTGTAAAATAACACAAAAACAAATATTAACAACGACCCTAGTTCCAATCTATCTTTACCTTCAGCCTTTAAGGAAATTATGTTTTAGTTTTTTGTTTCATCAATAGATGGTGACAGCAGCTTAATTCCTATCCAGCTATTCTTATCGCTATATCTCCTTCATTTGCACTTTGGCAGCTGAGGACGACGATTAGGTAAGATCATCAAAACTAGTCCTGGGAAAATTTGCAAATATAACAGTAATTTTTGTTGTTTGCCTTCTAAATTAGCATTATTATGACAAGAATTGTAAGAAAAAGTTTAAGATTTTAATGATTCAGAGTTCAGTTTTACATTATTTTCTCAGAATTTCCCCAAAAAATTCACAACCGGAGATAATTAATTTACATGATAAAAGTCTTATTCAAAGATTTGAAGATAAGTATTTAATTAAATTTTACTTATACTTCTCAAAAAAACAAAATATCCTCAACTGTGAACTTTTGCAATAGGGATAATCCCTTTCTTTGAGAGTACATTTATAAGTGAACACTTTTTTCTACAATTGAATATTAATAAGAAAAGAATCGGATTGACTGATGATTATCATGTGTTGCACCTGGAATTTGTAGTTAAGAGATAAAGAAATTCATTTATGAACATACAAATATATGTATATTTTCTGTATACATCAAAGAAAAATTTCAAGTCAAAGAAAGAGAAAAAGTCAGCATTATTTATACTCAAGTTTTGCGCACTTGGAAATATTTCATAAACTATTTATTTTTAGTTTATATACATAAATTAGTAGTTAATTCAACATATTAGGATCATTCCAAATAAATGTTCACCCAAGAATTTAAGCTATCAATAAGTTTGAATTACAAAATGTAAGCAACAGAAATTTCTTGGCAACCATCAGATTTCAGGGAAAATAAATAAATATAAATTCTTATTTTTCCCTTTGCATTATTAATATTACTATCACTAATTTATGTTTTGATAAATAATCACCAAATAAAATTTGAAATTTAGTTTTAGAACTTTTCTTTTAAAGAAGTCTTAACATTTTTTAAGGAAATATCTCATTCCTCAGCTGCTTTCAAATCGTACATTTGACACAGGTTCAATTTGTTTGAGACCACTGCTCTCAGATGACAATATCTTAATAAAATTTCATTATAATTATACAAACCTCATTTTCTGGTGCTGCTTCTTCTTCTTCTGCTTCTTCTTCTTCTTCTGCTTCTTCTTCTGAGCTCACTGTAAAAAAAAAAGGCTTCTTGACTGCTCACTGTTTAAAAAGAAAAAAAAAAAGAGAATTAAGATATTGTCTGCAATTTAATGAAAGATATGTACTGATTTTTTTGGGGGGGGGGCTTATTTTCCTACTGCAAACATTTGTATACATATACAGTGGTGAAGAGCAATAGGCCACATGTATAAAAATCAAAGTTCCAAAAACAAAAGTAAACATTTTTTTAACATGATAATTTCTTTAAAGGAATGACAACTGCTGCTTTAAAGAATAAGCTATACACAATTTACAGGTAAAAGTGAAAACGAAAGTTGACTTTTTGGAGACTAACTGATGAAAGTATAATTAATATTATTACGGCTTATATGACATTTGAAGTGAATTTTACAAACAACAAAGATTTTCTTAATAAAAAGGATCTAGGGTATGCAAAAACTAATACCAAACATATTATAGTTCTATTCTAATATTATAGTTGTTCTGGAGGGTTACAAAAACAAGGAAGCCTCATGTTGTGAAAAGACAGAACAAAGCTGTTACCTATGTTAGAAATATACACCTTACGTTGTATAAAACTGTGATAAACAGAAGCAGAATTTTTAATAGCAAATTCTAACCTCTAAAGCAGCAGTTCCCAATCTATGTTCCACGTGCACTTCCCACAGGCTCCTTGATTAATCCAGGAAAGCAATATGAATAAAAACTGAATGAAATTCAAGATTAAAAAACAAAATATGGAATAAAAAATTTTTTAATTTAGAAATATTTTTCTGAACAGCGAAATATGTCGAGTTCCACGTCTCCTCTAACAAACCATGCTGGGCTATTCCTCTGGACCATACATACGAGAAGTCTCCTCACAGAATTCCAGGGATTTCCTAGAAGCTTCTCAAATCTTAGCCACACATAAATATAATTTTACTGCATCCTAGGCTTATATAAATAATTTGTGTTCCTCTGAATAATATATACATATTTGTATTCACAACTAGCATTGAAAAATTTACTTTCTAATTATTGCAGCTGATGGAGTATAAAATCAGATGGGGTACAAAATGATAAGAACATCCATGAAATAGAAAATCTTCATTATTAAGGGGTTGGATCACTCTTTAATACACTCTTCACAATGCAGAGTGGAGGCATTATAATTTTGCATATATCTGAGGGGATATGAAGGCATTCCTCCTGTTAAGCAGTACCTAATTTTGAAAGCATAACTGAAGGCTGATGAAGGAGGCTAGATACAATATCCTATGAAGTGTTTCACAACCATGCACTTCAAAGCCCTGCTTGAGTAAAACAAACCTAATTGTGGGAAAAACAATTACATTGCCATCTTGAAAGGCAGTTGCTGACTAGAGAATAAAGTGTAGAGGAAAGCATGGCAATGATCGCTCAGGATACTTTCAATTTTCCATTCAAAATAATAAGACCACAAAAGGCATCACTTTCATACTTCAAAGTCAGCAACACAATACAGGCATAAATAATTACTTGGGCATTTTCAAAACACAATCACAAATACATTCTGGAATCTGGAATCATGAATGCTGATTCATGTCGCCACTGCTCACAGGACCAAATCCTGTAGTACTCTGTGTTCATGATGAGGTTTGAAAGCATTATATAAATCTTAAAAGCACAATGGTTTATAAATTGCTAGGTAAGTGTCATTTCAAATGTTATCTCTAAACTGGCTTTGTGGACACTATATGCTTCAGCATCTGTCTGGCATTATTAATCAGCATTGTTTTTGCCACTGTTACCTTCTGAATACTTAATCTCATGATTTTGTGTACCCTGCTACAATAACAGCTAATATTATGCTCCCTGTACACCCAAAATATTTTGCTGTTTCTACAAGCACTCCGATAATCACACCTCTATGGAATTCTGTCTGGTGTCACATTTCAGCAGCTCTCAGAGGGCACAATGCACACATGCAAAATCTGTAGCACCTGTTGAAAGACAGAAACCTTCACTTTCCTTTTAAGGGTCACTAGACTTGCCATATACTGCTGGATTTAAACATAGAAATTTTTTTCACAACTGTTTCTATTATACCCCTTTCTATGCATGTGAAAACTTCTATCCTAAACAGCTGTATAAATTGCAATACCAAAAATGACGCCTCACCATCAGACGCAAAACTTGTATATGGTACTAAAAAAATGTCTTAATAAATACTTTATAAAAAATGACTCTTTTACAATTATATATATAAAATGCGAATACTTACGATCAGATTCTTCATCAAAGTGAAGTTCTTCATCCTATTACAAAATACAGTAAAATAATTTAAGAACATTAAAAAAAAAACCATTTTAATCAATATTATGGAGCATGTGAAAGACTATAATTACATATGAAATATGCATCCAAGCCATTCAGAAATATAGATATGAATTTTACACAAAAATATAAAATTCCAGAAAGAATATAATTACATAGCTAACATACATCTAAATCACTCAAAATTGTAGTTAGGGCTTTTCCATAAAAATATAAACTTCTAAGAAAAAACTGTTTTGCAAAAAAATTTACAACAAGAATGCACTTAAAAAGTTACTGCTTGTTGTTAAAATATTCAAAGAGTGTTAAGCATTATTTTGCAACACCATAAAGCTAACCATAGTGTGCAACAAGGCATTGTACCATAGTCGTTATCTTATTCAAATAACAGCACCTTTTCTAGGTTAAATATTTACTATACAACTATGTAGAGATTACATTTTCGAAGAAATAAAAAATTTTTGCTACAGTTGAGAGCGCTCAGCAGCGTCCCCTTTCTTCTCTTTCACATACCAATCTCCTTTTTTACTCCCACCTGCGACCAGGGGGCAGTCCGCTCCCCTCTTTCGGCCGAGACGAGAAAGAGGGTTCTGTATCCCTTCTTTCAGGATGGGTAACCAAGTGTTCTTTAGAGCAAGGAGACATTACAGCATGTAATAATAACTTTTAAACAGCATCATTTATTTCTGAAAGACAGTGATATTTTCAAAGAAATGAGTGAACAGTCATATTTCTTAAGAGAAAATAAACAATGGTTGATTAGTAGGTACAGAATAACTACGTGTTGTTAGAACTGTTTCAAGCATGCAAGTTCAGCGCCAAATGTGCACTAGGTGGATGGATTTGGGGGAACAGAATTTATGGAATTTAGAGAATGAGTGGGCAGCAAAATCCGGAAACTGCAGAGACTGCACTGGGTAGTAAAAACATAGCATCAGTTCTGAAGACTAGATGTAAGTTCTAATAAAGGCTGCAAGATTTCACCTTTAGGAAAATAAACAAAATTATATCCTATGGATTGCATGACTAATTTAAATGAACACTGAATTAAATTATACTAACTAACTACAGTATAAAGCTGTTATTAAAATTCTTATGTTTCAATAATAGCTTAAAATATTTATATTTTTGTTCTCAAATAAATAAGATCCTATAACTCAGAAAATAACCTCAGTTTCAGTTTTCTTAAAAGAAAAATATTTTATATTTAAAATCCTAATGGCAAGAAATGGTAAGAACTGTCAAACTCTATAAAAAAAGGATCTATTGCATCAAATCCCCTTAGAAAGTGATGTCTAAAACTGACATAGTTTGTACAGTGAAACTGAAATGTCTGCATCTGAAGTGTACTAGGATATTTAGAATTAATAATAGTTAATAGTATAGTTATTCAATTACAATACCAATTACAGTTATACAAGAACTTGATCCGTCAAGAACTTGAACTGTCCAAATGTCACCAAATTCTGTGACTTTTAGCAAGAAACTTTAACTTTCTACTAAAATATTGTACTGAAGAATAATTAATAATTATACTTTAGTACATAAAAACTGACTCACTGAGCAGTCTTTGGAAGAGCCAATTTCTGCTACCTCTTCTATTTCCTCTTCTTCAGAAGCTAAAAATGGGTAAAAAAAATGTAGCAAAATTTTCATTCACAATATATAATGACAAAAGTGAGAAAAACTATGCACGTTTAGGAGGTAATGAAAAGCTAAATTTCTCAACCGTATTTGCATAACTTCTCAAATAAGACTAAAAAAGAATTAAAATAATGAAACAATGCTAAATTTCTTATTAAAATACAAGCATGTCCTGGTGGGGACAAAAACTTGCAATTTTAATTGCTGTTGTTAGCAGTGACTGGAACTAATAAAAGCAATTTATTCAGACCTATCTATTAAAAAGATTTACTTTCTTTAGAAGGTTATGAATTTACTAGATAAAAAAAATGCATGTACAATTTACATTACAACATCATGTATGATACCTTAACTATTCCACTAAAAATGTGCTTATGACATTAAAAGAATAGTTTTAAAAAGTAAAAACATATATCTAAAATCTGATTTAAGAAAACATCTAAATGAAATAAATACTTACAGGTGCCCTCATGAGGGACTGTGCCGGAGGATCCCTAAAAAATACAATGAAACAACTAAGAAAAAATAATATAAAATCTGAAAGCTTTCAATATTATGCCCACAGGGGCATTTGTTTTAACATTTTATTTGTTACCTTTATTTATTAAATATCATGTTCTTTGCACCTAAACCACATAAAATTCAACACCAATATCAAAAAATATTTAAAAACACAGCATATCTTTAGAATTTCTGATAGACAGTCCCGTGCGTGCTCGAGATTAAAATGTTGTTTCCCATACAGCGTTGCCATCGCTCATTTTGAAATCGTTGAGTCTGTTAATTAAAAATTCATTACTTTTATAAAATATGAGAGATAATAAATTCAAAATTCGGGCTTCCAGGTACCCAGGTTGTAGATGAGGATTACATTATTCAAAATTTCGGCTCTAG
The DNA here is from genome assembly GCA_000611955.2 of Stegodyphus mimosarum. Lineage (NCBI taxonomy): Eukaryota > Metazoa > Arthropoda > Arachnida > Araneae > Eresidae > Stegodyphus > Stegodyphus mimosarum. The sequence goes on from KL811719.1 coordinate 6,194, forward strand.
GTACTGTCGATTTTTCAGAATGTGAGAAACATGCATACATTCATGCATATTCTTCATTATTTAACTTCTTTAAATATAATATAGGGCGATAATATTTAGTGGCAACACTTTGAAAAGGGAAATGGACATCTATAGTGAAACGACACGAAATGCCGTTTTGAAACCAACAGCCCTTCTGGGCTACTGCTCCTTTGGGCTAATTATAAAAATTTACCTTGTTCATTATCATGAAGCAGATGAAAGAAAAAGAAGTATCAAAATCTGGGAAAAATAATTCATTTCAAAAGAGACATTAGCAACAAATGCCTAGGGAGAGTATAGAGTTAAGAAGTAAATTAGATTTTTAAAAATATTTAATTAATGCAGAAGGTGTTTCAAAACAATACTTTTACTTTTCTAAATTTAAAACCCCAAACAATTATTAAATGCTGATTGAATATTTTGTATTTGTAGCAGTAATATCTATGTCGAGTGTGTACTAGCACATAGAAGTATTCCACTGGTTTCAATTCTATAACATCCTGCTAGGAGGCAAGATTTCAGAGTACACTAAAAAGATGGACTGAGCCCATGTTTTCCTTTCAAACAGCATCAGTGAGTTGGCATTTCCTGCTAAAGTCATATCCATTTCTTTTGGCTTGTTCTGCAGTATTGCAGAAACCTTCACAACTGCTGCCAGTAGTGGTCATTTTCAAATCTCTTGTTTTAAAATAGATGAACACACCATTACAAAAGTAACACATGCTCTTATTAGTATTCTTGCTATTAATGTTCATATTCTAAAACTATCAAGGAGTTGGAATTTGCATTCCTCCTGTTTGTGGCTGCGCTGAACAGAAAACAGTGAACATATAAGCAGCAGTAGAATCCTATTCTTCTAATGGTGCTGAAGACTGTATCTTTCCTGATATGCCTATCCGGGGTGTTTGTCGACACGGACTAGTAGCAGTGATTCTCTCGAGCATGGTACAGCAATGTGATGGGCGGAGTCCTTACATGAAATATCGCAGTGGAAGCCTACATTGTAATAGAAATGTACAACAAGTGTTGCAGATAATTTTACTACAAGTACTCGATTCACATTCTCACGACTGTGAATACAACACTAGAATTAGGAGCTCATAATTGGTACCTTGATTCACGAGCAAACACACACATGCAATGGCAGAAGTATATTTAAGTCAATAACTGACATAAAAAGTGAAGTTCAGTTAGCAAATGATGAGTTTTTAGAGGTTAGAGGAAAAGGGAAAGCTGAAATTCAGGCAAGTGTCTATTCAAGTTCACAACACCTAATACTTAAATGAAATATTCTTATATGTTCCCAACCTAAAAATTAACTTACTTTCATTTAATGTAGTAACGCAACGCAAATGCACTGTTTACTTTAAAAATAACCATGTGTGGATTAAAGACAAAATAAACATGTAGTTTTGCATGCAAAGAAGCAAAATTATTAATATGTTGTAAATCAACAGGATGTAATTCAGGTTTCAAACATGGTGAAGGGTAATATAAATAATTCAAACAGTAAACTGAAACTATGGCATGAAAGGTGTGGTCACTTAAATCTAGCCGACTTAAAAAAAAAGGCATTCTAAAATGTTAGTACATGGTCTAAAAATTCCAAAATGTGCTGTTCAAATCAAAATTACCTAAAGGTTTGTGGGTAGAAATGGTGAAAACAGCTGCTTATATTCATAAGCGCTGTCTGATTAAAAAACAGATCGAAAACACCGGAAGAAATATGGTCTAAAAGAAAGCCTACAGTATCTCATTTCAGGATCATAGGAAGCAAAGCTTTTGCATTAACAACTTCAAACAGGAAAAACCAATTTCTCCCCAAAAGTGAAGAATACGTTCTTATTGGATATTCTGAGAAAGCAAAACCATATCCTCTATGGAAACCTGGAATTGTGAAGTAACACAAAGTTGTGATGTTAGATTTTTGGAACTCCCAGAAACAGAAGCCAGCTCGGAAACTTCACCATCTGTTGAACCGGAATTCATAGAGTTTGTTTCCTACTGAGGAAAATTTAAAAAGCAAGAATTCCAAAATGCCAAATAAAGGGAAAGCAGAAGCTGAAGAAAATACAATTCCAAGGTCAAAATTTAGAAAGAGGACCCTAAATTTCTGAAAACAGGAAAACTGGGACCAAGGAAAATCTATCAGCAAAAACACGCTGGTAAATTCTGAAGTTTGGGTGGATAGAGAAACTGTAGAAGAAATTTTATCCAGACCAGATGCAGATAATTGGAGAGCATCTACGCAAGAACACAATTTGTTAATGAAAAAGAATATGTGGGAATTAACCGATTTTGCCAAAAAATAGAAAAGCTATTGGTTGCAAATGGACATTCCAAATAAAGTAAAAAGCAGATAGCACAGTAGATTGGTACAAAACCAGACTCAACACCAAAGGAGGCTCGCAAAAGTATGGAATGGATTATACTGAAACGTTTTCACCCATAGTTTGCTACATTTCTATGAAAATATTGCTCGCTTTAGCTGCCAAATATGACCTGAAAATACATTAAATGGATGTTCAAACAGCTTATCTGAATGGGAAAAATTGATGAAGAGATCTTCATGTCTCAACCAGAAAGTTTCCTAATTTCCAAAGGCGAAGTTTGCGAGCTGAAAAAAATCAATCTACGGACTTAAGCATGCAGGACGAATGTGGAATATGAAATTAGAAGAAACTTTATGAAAATTCAAATTCAAAAAGTTAACATCGGATAACCACATATAAGTTCAAAAAGTAACAGATGACTATATTATAATTGTCATTTATGTAGATAATTAAATAATTCTAACTAAAATCGAATCTTCCGTGATACATATTAAGAAAACTCTCAGCAAAACTTTCAAAATGAGGGATTTGGGTAAAATAAAACAATGTTTAAGCATTAACTTCAAACACAATGAAAATGTATCAATTAGCCAAATTCAGTACGTAAGAAAAGTCTTTGCTAAATGCAGTATATGCAATAATGAAAACCTATATAAATATGTTAGACGCTAACATATGCATTCATCAAACATACCAAAAAAATGAAAGTGTAGAAAAATTATGTATAAATCATTAATCGGATCCTTAATTCACTTATGTATTCACTTATTAGTTATTAATTCACTTATCACTTGTATCTACATTACCTGATACTGCAAATTCTGTTAGCAGACTCGGTCAATTTAGCAGTAACATGAAATACTTTCATTGGATTCCAGCAAAACATGTACTACAATACCTTAAATCTATACAAACATGAAGATAACTTATCGCAAAACAAATGAAAATCTTAAAGATGTAGATTGGGCCCAAAGTACTCTAAATAGGAAATCATTTAGTTGCTACAGTTTCATATTAGCAGGAAGCCTGATTTCCTGGGAATCATGCAAGCAAAGAATTGTAGCACTGTCAAGCACTGAAGAGAATACACGCAATGCACTTGCATTTGCTATTAAGAGACCTGCGTTTTTCGGAAAAGTATAACAAAACCAACCATGTTGTACAGTGACAATCAAAGTGCAACATTTACTAAAAAATCCAGTTCATCACTCTCGAACAAAAGACATCAATACTTGGTTTCATTATATAGAGTTAAGTGACAATAAAGAAACTCACATTAAGTATGTGTCTACAGCAGAAATGCCAGCTGATATTTTAACGAGGAATCTTGGCAGAGACAAACATAGGAAATGCATGAAACTAATAAATATCATTTTCGTTTTATTATCTTTTTCAGCTCATCGAAGGACAGTGTTGGAATTTGCTTTTTTTCTCCACTTTGTGGCTGCCCTGAGCAGAAAAGGCGAACTACATAAGCAGCAGTAGAATCCTCCCAACGGAGGAAGAAATATTGTGTGGTGTCAACTGTGTGTCCTCCCGGCTCTGCTGAAGACTGCACATCTTCTGATGGTGCTGAAGAAATGCAGTCTTCAGCACCATCAGAAGTGAAAAAGGGCACATCTGAAGACTGTGCCCTTTCCGATGTGCCTATCCGAACGTTTGTCAACATGGCCAGAAGCCATGATTCTATTTAGTGTGGTGCAGCAATGTGATACATGGAGTCCTAACATGGACTATCGCAGTGGAAGACTACATTGTAATAGGAATCTGCACCAAGTATTCGGGATAATTTTGTTAACCTCAAGGAAAGCACTGATTAAATCTTATGTTTCCAACTTAGTGCAATTGTACTCCTTTTGGTAAGGTACCTCGGTTTCACACGTATTACTGGGTATAACTCTCAAGGCCCTTAAAAGAACAAAAATTTTCAAAAACAACACAAGTACAGCAAATTCTAAATTTCATTAATCATTTTTAAACGAGAAACACCTTTTTACTTCCTTGTATGAAGTAAAGGAAGTATTGTAATCACGAAAAATTTTGAGTACCAATTTCAATGAAAATATCCATTTTTGCTGCTATAAAATGCAATTTAATGATCTTTTTGCATGGCATTTGTATGTAAGGACAGAATAAAGGACTCCTTTTCCTTAAACAAATTATAAAACTGATTTAAAATGGATTCAGAAGAGATTTTTTGTGGCATCTGTACGTACATACGTACGTATGTATTTTGCTTACTTGCTTAATTCAAAAATGAATAGCCTCAGAATGTTAAACTTTTGTATATAGGACTGCTATAATATGCATGTAGTTGTGCACTTCTCTTTTTGGTTGCAATTGGCAACACCAAAAGTATATATGAATATATATATGTGTGTAACATTTAAAATTCGCAGAATAGTGAATACATTTAAAACTTAGCAGAATAGTGAATTAAGTCCTGCACTTTCAGTATCTTTTTGCCAAGTGGGACCAAAACGAAAATTTTTAGTTCTGTGCACCAAAAAAATTGTGCACCGAGAAAAAAATTAAATTCCCTGACTTCTCCAGACTTTGACTAAAATATTTAAATTCACTGACCATTCTTATCACTTTTCAAATTCCCTGTCTTTTCCCAGTTTTTCAGGTAGTCTGGCAACCCTGCACCAATAACAGGTGATAAATCATAGGTACCAGCATCCTCAAAAATTTCTCGAATTCCCTACAGCCCTATCTGCTCTGTTTCATTTATTACTTGGAAACAGTAATTTGCATTTATTATGCTAAGAATTACAAATGGGAGATTCAATATGCTACCAAGAGATGTGTTGAAAAAGATTGCCACATGAGATCTTAACATCGGAAAATTAAACTCTCCAGGAATAACCTCCTCAGTGCAATTGTTCCATCTCATTTAAAGTACTGGCAGGTTCAATTTATGATCTTTCTGAAAAGTTCTAGGACTCTACAATGCAACATTCAGCATCACTGTTACTTAAATAACAACTCATCATCTTAAACAAATATATCTCCAAACTTTGACACTGCACAGCACATTTTAACCCACTGTTAGCATAGTGGATGTTCATGAAGTTTTGCTGACTGACTCCATTAATATAGACTGAGGAGAACAATATTTGCAAGACATCACTTTCAGAACTTAATATTAGCATCATTTTTACTATAATTTTTTGCCAGTAGAGCCATACATTAAACTTCAAACCCGCAGCATGGGGGGATCAGTTCTTCCCCTTACTGTGTTATTTTAAATCTTGTCAGGTTATCCTGCCTCATTCTTTCATCAACTACCAATAGTTTCAATATTTTAACATTAGAATTAGGCAATGGTCATTTTGACCTTGACCGTACCTCCATTTCAACTGGACATAGTTCTTCTACTTCTTTATTTTATAACTTTTGATAGTTTTTGCCTTTTTCTAAAAAACTTGCAAATATTACATAATATTTTTTTTTGTCCATTTTAAATAATTATG
>KK112608.1:0-15497 GCA_000611955.2 Stegodyphus mimosarum
TTTTTAAAATGATTTATTATCTGCAGGGAATGAGATGAATCATATTTTTGAAACTGTATTGATTTTCTTAAGTCTATGTTACTGCTGGCTCCATCTAGTGTCCATAGCATGTACTAAAATAAACGGCAGTGGGCTTCGGCGAAGATAAGAGTGTGAGGTCACTGTTTCACAAGTTCGGACAAGGTGAATCGTGTAGCGATGATGTGATTGGCTGCTCGCGATGTCATGCATGTGTTGAGTGAATTTTTTGATGGATCGAATTTTTCTATTGGTCCTTCGGAATTGTTGTACTCATAGTGGCAACGGTGGTGGACTTCTGGTAGTGTTGTGTGATAGTTCGTCTTGTTGTGTGATCATTTACGTGCTTTATTTCTATTGGAAATTTATTTTGTAATATTTGTATATTTGTACTAACTGTGAAATATGGAAAACAATCATAGTTTTTCTAATGACGAGGTAAGTCTATTTTTTATTTATTTATTTATTATAGAAAAAATGTGTTTTCCTGTTTAAAAACAAAAGAAGTTATGTTTATATTTTGTATATTTTTTCCATGTTTACATCAAAAATCAGTACTTAAAATCTATAGTTATATTAGTATCTATAGTTATATCTATAGTTGTATCTCTATTTATAGTTATATCTATAGTTGTATCTATAGTAGTATGTCTAAATCTGTAGTTATATCTATAGTTGTATTTATTTTATTGTAAAGCGATGTCAAGGATTTTGTATGAAGATTATTGTAACTCCACTAGTTGGAAAGAAAAATGATTTTAGAATGTATCAATTTGTGAAAAAATTATATGCTGTAAATACAATTTTTAAAAAATAAAAAAAAGTTAATTTTCTGTGTTTGTCTTTTTTCTTATGTATTTATACTTACACCCAACAAAAAAATAATAATAATAAACTTTTTTTAAAAAAAAGCTAAGAAAAATGATTTTTCCCCTAACTTTCAAAAATAAATAAATACACATGAAATGAAAGAAATTTACTATTTATTGAAAAAAGGTATATTAAAAAAAATGTACAATTAAAGATGAATCCACTTTGTGGAACCTTTTCCATACATAAGTCTTGGTTGTTTTCTTACAGGTAAAGCATACATTTGCCGTTTCTCGTGTAAATTGGGATTTTATACAAAAGTTTCAGTAAAGTTGGTTTCTTTAAGCATCGATTGAAAACTGCTCAAATCCTGGTGGCTTCATTTTCTTATTACGGATCAGATGTGAATGAGGACTTCAATGTTTGTATGGGGCAGAACACTTCCGTGCAAAACCGGTTCTTTAGCAGGAGTCCATGAAAAAACATCTGGACGACTTTTTAAAAATAATAAAATGTTTTCGACCACTTCCTTATGCTTGACAGGAGCCGATTCCATGATAGCTTCAGAAATATCAGGAGGTTGTTTGTCGATAATTTTTTACTCTTCGGTAACGGGTTGTACTTGATTCATCTCCGGGAACTTTACAAATTTTTAAAGAATTTGTAGGTATTGTGTTGCCTTTTCAGAGTCTGGAATTTTCTTGGACAGGATAGTCTGCATTTCTTGATCCAATTCCGATACATGATCCTCCGAAAAATGCTGAGCTCGATCCATAGGCATCAAAACAAATTTTTTAGCGTGCTCCATGAAAAAGCGATCCCAGGAAAGATACAGCAGCCGGCAAAATGAGAGATAGGAAACCTTCCCCTTTCTGAACTAGGAGTCTTCATTTCTTAAAGAGAGGGACTTTTTTGTCTCTTAACCGACGCAGCGTCCTTTTATAAGGAACGAATTTGTTCTTTTGACCTTACTAAATGGGGACATTCCCTTTTAAAACATTCAGCGCACATTCACATACAGCTTTCATGACAGTATTAGGACACTTCTGAAGAAGTTGCTTTTTCAGTTTGGACTTTTGCAACAATTTGAGCTGCTCCAACGGAAGATGTGACTGAGACGACATGATAAATAGTAATGATGCTTGAAAACACTTGATGGATAATTTATGGGCGACAGGGGAAAGTGTGTTGCTCACTTTGGGACGATACAAAGTTTGAAAACGCTGCGACTTTGTTCAGTGCACAGTAATGGAATTGCGGCGGGTGAAACGGACATTTTACTGTAGGTATCCGCAAATTTTGAATTTTGGGACAATTTATGTCATTCCAGTTTATAATATTCGATTGCGAAATTTTTTGTAGAAATTTAACTTTCTCTAATCCTTTAACATATATGATATCATACGAGGAAAAGAGGAACATCATAATGCGTCTCAGTTTGGAATACGGTAAATCTCCACTTTCCCAGGACATGCCGTGGAAATTACGGATAGCCCATGCGTATGTCCTCTGTTTGAAAGGTGACAATGTTTCCCAAGAATGCGGGGGTTGAAAGGACCAACGGCTGTGATATCCATATTGTATGCCATAAAACGCCAATTCCTTAACCACGAATGAATGAGGTGACGACTGGAAACCCTGAAAATCTATGGCGGCTGCAGACATGTCTGCTCCTCTAAAGCAAGACAACTGATTAACGCGGTTCGTGTACGTCGTGTTTATCACCTGGAAAAATACCTGTACACATGCGTTAGCGCTCGTCTGTCATTGGATGGAAGTCCATAAGCAGATAACCAAAAGCGGGGGTTGTGGCATCATGAAATGACTTGTCTTTTTCTGGAAACATCTGTCGGGATAAGCCCCTCAGGGGTTCACTTTTGTGAGTACGGGTGTGGCGATCCCGAGGTACCCTAGCTCTTCAGAGGATCATCTTCTTGGTGAGACGGGTGTCACGATCCTGGAGCCCCAGTGATCTGTCCTCTTTTCCCGTCTCCTCTCCTCTGAACTGTAACTTCCCTCTTTCTTTTCTCCCTCGTGGTTTTCCTCTTCGGAGGTTGGGGCTCGTTATGAGCAACTGGAACAATCCTTGTCTCTAGTTTGCATGTGGCAAAAAAACTGCCTGCGCGTTTGCCGTGCGCAGCGACCCGTGTCGTTGGAAAGGAGGATCCTGGTAGTTAAGGGGCGAGGTACTGTCCCCAACACACTGCTTTGGCCTCTGCTTCAGCTAGACGGGCGGCACTTCGTTGTCCTCACGAGTGTCAATCGGCTGGTCTCCCGATCCTATGTTGGCGGCTTGGGGATAAGCTCTCGGGAGTTCCTGCTTTCGGGAAAGCTGACTGTGGGGCTTCAGATTGCGTATAGACCCGGTTAACCCTGTCGCAGGAATCTGCGTCCCCTTGTTGGACTCCGTGGTGGGTGGGGCTGCCGGGTCCGAATTTTAACTTCTTTTCAATATGGCATCATCAAATTTAACAAATACAAATGAACACAATTACGCGTCAAAAAGAATAAAAACAATTGTAAATGCAAATCCAGATGTAACTCCAGCAACTCCACCAACATTTCTTGTCATAAACGACTCTACATGCAATCTCAAAAAGCTGTCACCATTCCTTATGCAAAAGTACATCCAGTCTTCAATTGGCGAACCTAAGAATATCAAAAGGTTGCGCTCTAGAGGTCTTCTCGTCGAAACTGTATCAGCTACACAATCTGCAACACTCCTTGGCTTGAAGAAACTTGGACAAATCGATGTTAATGTGTCAGTACATAAAACACTAAATTTTTCTCGTGGTGTTATCTCAGACATCGACCTCCTTTCCGTTTCAGAAGAGGAAATTGTCTCTGAGTTGTCTGACCAGAATGTGTGTGCTGCCAAACATATCAAGATGCGCAAAGACGATCAGTTGATTAATACGAAACACATAATCATGACATTCCGTTCGTCTGATTTGCCAAAAAGTATCAAGGCTGGGTACTTACATTTCCCCGTAAGACCTTACATACCGAATCCTTTGCGATGTTTCCAATGCTAGAGCTTTGGCCGTTCGAAAATGTGCTGTCGTGGCAAAACCATATGTGCGCGTTGCTCTGTGGAAGGCCATGACAGCAAGAATTGCAATGCCGAGCCACTCTGTGCAAACTGCAAAGGAAATCATGCAGCATTCTCACGACAGTGTCCGAAATGGAAAGCAGAAAAGGAGGTACAAACAATAAAAGTAACGAAAAATATATCTTACGCAGACGCAAGAAAATTAATAACAGATGCGCAACCCCGAAAATATTTGTCCTATGCTGGTCGTTAAATCCTTTAAATCATTAAATTAAATTGGTAATTAAAATCGTTTAAATCAGTAAGCACACAGACAGCAATAGGCTTGCCAAATAAACAGCCAATCCAGAATATACAAAAAAGCAAATCACAGAAATCAGTAACATTAACAGTTCAAGCTCAACAGAATAGAGAAACAAACAGTAACCAAAGCGAAACCAATAAATAAAGAAAGAAAACCTCAAAACCTCTCAGAGATCCCAGTTTGAGCTCCTTTGGGAGCATCAGCTCAGACAACATAGACTCTGAGATGGATGTGGATGAGGGGCTAGATGTCCCAAAACACCTGCTTCCACGCAAATCTAAACAAAAGGTTCAGGCAGCGTCTTTACAAGCTCATTTAAACGCTCTTGATCAATGTGCTCATTTGGAGGCAAATAAACTGAAACTACGGAAAATACGACATTGAAATTTATTTGCACAGCGACAACTTGGAGGGATGTCGTCAGAGAAAGTGTATTTGATGGATAGTTCAGTGAGGTGAGGAGGCCTACACCTCCACTGGCACGTTCACTTACAATATTATCTTTCCTGACGAAAGAAAACCTCCGAAGTTTTGCTGGCTGTTCCGGTTTCTGGTTAGTCTCCTGTAGAGCGAAACATACAGGATGATGAGCGTTGATGATATCTTTTATATCTGTCAAATTCCGGTGGAAGCCGCGACTGTTCCAAGAGACGAGGGTGGCCATTATGTTCCAAGAGACGAGGGTGGCCATTATGATGTTTGTTCTTTCTGTGTTCTTTCTTAGTTTTTCGCGGAAGCAGATGCTTGGGAGTTTCCAGCCCCTCCTCTACTTCCATACTATCCGAATCCAGAGAATCAGTTATCATGCCGTCGTGTGAGCTATTACTAAGGCTTCTATTTTTATTATATGTTTTCTGAGCGGTATTTTTTGGTTTACTTTGTACTTCTATTTCTTTTTTTTGAACGGAATGTGTCGGTTTTTCGTTTTTCTGCCTGCTTGTAGTCTCCTGAGATTTATTTGGGTAGGTTTGGGTGCTGACTAAAGTTTGTGTTCCAAAAGATCTTGTGGACTTAACAGCGTTAGCATAGGAAATGTTTGGTCGGGTCTGTGTGCTTTGAACTAGCCTTCTGGCTTCGGCATATGATATGTTTTTGTTGACTTTTGTTGTTTGTATTTCCTTTTCTAATTTCCATTTGGGGCACGAGCGAGAAAACGCTGGATGTTCGCCTTTGCAGTTTATACACAGTGGGGCAGCAGCACATGTGTCACTATCGTGGCCAACCATAGCACAACGTGCACACGTGAGTTTGCCACGGCAGGAGATCTTAGAGTGACCAAAGCGCTGGCACTGGAAACATCGCATCGGGTTTGGAATATATGGGCGTACGGGGCAATTGAGGTATCCAGCCTTAATATTCTTAGGCAGATCAGGCGATTTGAAGGTCAGGATCACATGTTTTGTGTCTATCAACTGACCTTCCTTACGCATCTTGATCCGCCTTGCAGCACAGACGTTTTGGTTGGCTAGCTCGGAAACGAACTCTTCTTCGGAAACAGACAGAAGGTCGAATTCCGAGATTACGCCTCTAGAATAGTTTAGTGTTTTGTGTGCTGTTACAGTTACATCAATTTGCCCGAGCTTGGTTAATTTAAGGAGGGAGGCAGACTGTATAGACGAAGTTGTTTCAATCAGCAAATCTCCAGACCGAAGACGCTTTATGTTTCTTGGCTCACCTATGCATGAATGAATATATTTGTTTATTACAAATGGAGAAATCTTTTGCATTTCGCCAGAAGGACTTGAGACCAAAAGGAAACGTGGACAATTATTAGGACTATTCACATCTGCTTCAGTACGTACTTTTTTGACAGTTGGCGTTTCAGGAGCTTTGGTATTTGAAAGGACAGGACTAGATTCAGGGTGACTTATTACATATATATTGTGGGATGCCATATTGAAGTGATTAAAGATTCGGGTCCGACCGCCCCACCCACCACGGAGCCCAACAAGGGAACACAGAATCCTGTGTTAGGGCTAGCCAGACCTATACGCAAACTGAAGCCCCACAGTCGGCTTTCCCGAAAGCAGGAACTCCCGAGAGCTTATCCCCAAGCCACTGACACAAGGACTAGTGACCAGCCGATTGACACCCGTGAGGACGACAAGGTGCCTCCCGTTTAGCTGAAGCAGAGGCCAAAGCAGTGTGTTGGGGACAGTACCTCGCCCCTTAACTACCAGGACCCTCCTTTCCAGCGACACGGGTCTCCACGCACGGCAAACACGTGGGCAGTTTTCTCGCCACTTCAGAACCAGAGACAAGGGCTGTTCCAGTCTGTCGTGGCAAGCCCCAAACTCCGAAGAGAAAAACCACAAGGGAGAAAGGAATGAAGAAAGCTTCAGCTCAGAGGAGAAGAGACGGAAAAGAGGATAGATCACTGGGGCTCCAGGATCGTGACACCCGTCTCATCAAGAAGATGATCCCCTGAAGGGCTAGGGTACCTCGAGATTGCCACACCCGTACTCACAAATGTGAGCCCCTGAGGGGAATGGATTTCCTGGCGCAAAACCTTTAAGGTTATGTGCGCCGAAAAACATGTTAATAAAAGTTTCACAAACAAACAAGAGCAGATTTAAAACTTTATGGCACTTTTAAAACGAACGATGAGAGAAAATGATGAATTGTTATGAAACATGAATAAAAAACACAAAGTATGATACATTAAAATTCCAAGTAACAACATTAAAAAGAAGTCAAATTAAACAATAAAAACCCGTCTCTTTCAGATAATCAAACAAATTGTCATTTACCTCTTTCCCGATAATACGGTCAAGAGGAAAGTCACAGTAGCTAAAATACTTTAAACGAAGTTGGTTAAAACCAGGACATTCAATTAAAAAATGACGCACGGACAAAACACTCTTACAACTTGAACAAAGAGGCTCACTCTCCGCCTTCAAAAGGTAACTGTGCGTGACTCGTGAGTGACCAATTCTTAAACGAGTTAGCAAAACATCTTCCCTACGGTTTCTAGTGGTCTTCCAGTTTACTACTTTACTTTTTACATTCCTCAGCTTATTTAACAACAAACAATCGCAAGATAATTGCCATTTATTTAATATTTCTTGTTTAATGGCAGTTTTAATATCACTGTAAGGGACAAACTCGTTCAATAAAACAGTTGCAGACTTTGCTGTTTCGTCTGCGAGCTCATTCCCTTTTATGCCTACATGGCCAGGTACCCAGCAGTAAAAGATCTCATATCCACACCTTTTTAATTTTCGGTGTAAACTTAAAATATCAGCCAGCAAAGGATTTCGGTTATCAGTAAAATTCACTAATGATTTTAGGGCACGTAATGAGTCGGAATAAATTATGAATTCTTTCTGGGATTGTTTTGAGATAAAAGTTAGTGCAGAGTACAGAGCAGTCAATTCAGCGCTAAATATTGAGCAGGCATTATGTAATCGCTTCCCGTCAGCTTGGTTTCGTACTGCGAACGATGCTCCGACATGATTAGCTGATTTTGACCCGTCTGCATATATATGGGAACAAAAGCTCTCTATTCGTCCCTGTGTTCTAAAAACAGTTGCTTGTATATTTCCTCATTTGTGTCTCTCAACACTTCAACACTTTGAAAAAAGTGTTGAAATACGTCCAGAAGCTCACTTTGTGGGTGATCCCACGGTGGGATTTCTAGATGCTTTACTGGCTGGACCTTCACGTCTGATTGGCAATAATTTTCTAACAGTGATTCACATCTTTCGAAAAATGGGAGAACGTTATGAGGACGTGCAGAAAATAGAAGTTTATAATTCTCATCAAGCTTAGAGATCTGGAGAGGATGTTTAGTTTGTGAATTAATAAAGAAATACTGATGAAGAGAGAATTGCTCACGCCTTGACCCAAGAGCCGGTTCGTAACAGTCAACATACAGGCTCTGGATAGGAGATGTTCTGAACGCTCCAGAACAAATTCTCAGAGCCTGATGATGAATAGGATCTAATTTTAACAAAGCCAAAGGCCGTGCGGATCCATACACTGCCGAGCCATAATCTAATCTAGAGCGAACGAGCGCTCTATAAATACGAAGTAAAGAGCAACGCTCTGCGCCCCAGGAGGTGTTCGCCAAGACTTTTAAGAGATTTAAAGTTTTTAAACATTTTTCTCGCAAATATTGAACATGCGGAAGGAAGGTTAGTTTTCGGTCGAACATCACTCCTAAGAACTTTACTTCTGATGTAACAGGAATTTCTGATCCAGAAAGATACAACTGGGGCTCAGGATGAAGACCTCGCTTTTTACAAAAGTGCACACAAACCGTCTTCTCTTTTGAAAACACAAATCCTTGTTTTTCAGACCATTTCTGGATTCTGTTAATGGCAATCTGCAACTGCCTTTCAATATACCTCATATCTGCACCATAGCAATTTATCTGGAGATCATCTACGTACAGTGATCCTGAAACCGTAGGGGGAAGTTCACTTAAAACAGAATTTATTTTTAAATTAAACAAAGTCACACTTAAAACGCAGCCTTGAGGCACACCCTCTTTTTGTTCAAAATTATTTGACAAAAAAGAGCCAATCCTTACTTGAAAAGTTCTTGCCTTCAAAAAGTTCTGAATGAAAATTGGTAGGTTGCCACGCAAGCCACTAGCATGAAGATACTGTAAAATACCATATCTCCACGCCTTATCGTAGGCCTTTTCGATGTCAAAGAAAACAGCAACAAGATGGTTTCGTTTTACGAAGGCTTTACGAATAGATGTCTCCAATAAGAGCATATTATCTATCGTCATCCTTCCTTTTCTGAAACCGCTCTGATAAGGGGAGATTATGTTGTTTTTTTCTAGATAATAGACTAGGCGGCAGTTTACCATTTTTTCGAATAGTTTACAAATCCAAATCGTTGTTGTTCTCCAAACTCTGTTGTAAACGGTGAAAAGGGCAGTCAATGACTTACAGGGAAGATGCTTCAGCATTTCATAATTCACACCCTCTAAACCCGGGCTAGATCTGTGTGTCTGCATCAAAGCTGTTCTTAACTCAGAAATTGTAAATTCCGCGTTATATGGCTCGGAGGTGGAAGAGTTGAAATGGATGGGAGTTTTTTCAGAGCTTTGCTTCACAGAAAGAAATGCCGCCGGGTAGTTGCTGTTACTAGAAGCAGCAGAAAAATTTTCCCCAATCACGTTCGCAATTTCTTCTGATGCACTGATCACTCGTCTATCTTTTTCCAGAAAGGAAAGCGTGTGCTCTCTGTACAGTCCACGTGCTTTTCTAACTCTTTAACTCCTTTGCTTGACATAGAGGATGTTGTTCCAGACACATAGGACATCCACGAATCCCTCTGGCTTTTTCGCCTCACTCTTCTTGCGACTGATTTAGCTTTTTTGAAGGCAATAAGGTTTGACAGAGTAGGGTGTTTAAGAAAAACTCCTCAAGCTTTTCTCTGTTGCTTCAGTGTATCTTGGCACTCACGGTTCCACCATGGCTTTGAGTACTTTGGAAGCTTTGTTGATGTTTTGGGGATAGAGACAGTAGCTCCTTGAATAATGACATCCGTGACTACTTTCACAGCATCGTCGATTGGCACATCTTTTACGATCTTTTCTGTGACCTCTGCGAGAGACGAGAAGAGTTCCCAGTCTCTCTTGTAAGTATGAAATGGGGAACTCTTGACATGGGATTTTTTCCACCTCGTGTGATAGATACCAGAATCGGAAAATGGTCACTATTGTAAGGGTAATTTCCAACACTAAATGTGGAGAAACCAAGAGATGGAGAATTGATGGCAAGATCTAAGGCGTGAAAACTCCTGGTAGGTTCATGGAACTAGGTGTTCTGTCCGTTATTCAGGAGACAAAGGCAATGGTCTTCAATCATTTGCTCAATTTTTCTGCCTCGCGAGTTTCTATCCCTACTTCCCCAAAGTTCACTATGTCCATTTAAGTAGCCTGTGATGACAAAGGAGGGTGGCAGCTGCTTTATTAGGTCGTCTAATTCCAGTTGAGTGACATGATAATTTAGGGGCAAATAAGCAGAACAGACTGAAAGTAAGCTCTGTATATTTACTTGGATGGCAACAGCTTGGAGGCGTGTACTGAAAGATATCGGACTAGAGGGATAGTCAAGTGAAGTTAGGAGGCCGACACCCCCGCTCACATGCTCACCTGCAAGATTATCTTTCCTCATGAAACAGTACTTCCGAAGCTTAACTTGTTGAACAGGTTTTAGTAAGGTCTCTCGAACTGCCAAGCACACAGGGTGATGTAAGTCTATCAAATATTTAACATTTCAAGATTTTGGTGGAAACCGCGACAATTCCATGAAATGAGGGTGGCCATTACGCTTGCTGTTTGTTCTTTCGATGCTGTTTAGATTTTCGTGGAAGCAGGAGTTTTGGGACATCTAGCCCCTCTTCCACATCCATCTCAGAGTCTATGTTGTCTGAGCTGATACTCCCAAAGGAGCCCAAACTGGGATCTCTGAGAGGTTTTGAGGTTTTCTTTCTTTATTTATTGGTTTCGCTTTGGTTATTGCTTGTTTCTTTATTCTGTTGAGCTTTAATTGTTGATGCTACTGATTTCTGTGATTTTTTTTGTATATTCTGGATTGGATGTTTATTTGGCAAGCCTATTGCTGTCTGTGTGCTTACTGATTTAAATGATTTTAATGCACCAGCATAGGACAAATATTTTCGGGGCTGCGCATCTGTTATTAATTTTCTTGCTTCTGCGTAAGATATGTTTTTCGTTACTTTTATTGTTTGCTTCTCCTGTTGTGCTTTCCATTTCGGACACTTTCGTGAGAATGCTGCATGATTTCCTTTCCAGTTTGCACAGAGTGGCTCAGCATTGCAATTCTCGCTGTCATGGCCTTCCACGGAGCAACGCACACATATGGTTTTGCCACGACAGGACATTTTCGAATGGCCAAAGCTCTGGCATTGGAAACATCGCAAAGGATTCGGTATGTAAGGTCTTACGGGGCAATGTAAGTACGCAGCCTTAATACGTTTTGGCAGATCAGACGAACGGAATGTCAGGATTATGTGTTTCGTATTAATCAACTGATCGTCTTTGCGCATCTTGATCCGTCTGGCAGCACACACATTTTGGTCCGACAACTCAGAGACAATTTCCTCTTCTGAAACGGAAATGAGGTCGATCTCTGAGATAACACCATGAGAAAAATTTAGTGTTTTATGTACTGACACTTTAACGTCGATTTGTCCAAGTTTGTTCAAGCCAATGAGTGTTGCAGACTGAGTAGCTGATTCAGTTTCGACAAGAAGATCTCCAGAGCACAACGGTTTGATATTCTTCGGTTCCCCAATTGAAGACACGAGCTGCATATGCATACTGTTTGAAAAGATGGTCAACATCCGCCTAGTGTATTTCTTAGAAGAGAATAGCGTATTATCACCTTATCAAAGTGGTTTCCGAAAGGGAAGGACCACTATAGATAATATGCTCCTTTTGGAGACATCTATTCGTAAAGCTTTCCTTAGAAGAAACCATCTTGTCTCTATTTTTTTTGACATTGAAAAAGCTTATGATAAGGCATGGAGGTATGGGATCCTGTGTGATCTCCATGATAGTGGCTTGCGTGGCAACCTACCATTTTTCATTCAGAATTTTTTGAGTGCTAGGACCTTCCAAGTTAGGATTGGCTCTGTTTTGTCAAAAATCTTTGAACAAGAAGAGGGTGTGCCTCAAGGCTGTGTTCTTAGCGTCACTCTATTTTGTCTGAAAATTAACTCTGTATTAAAAGAAGTTCCACCAACTATTTTCGGATCTTTGTATGTTGACGACCTCCAAATTAGTTGTCGCAAAATCAGCTGTAGAAATATCTAGTCGCCTCATCCCTATCTCAGACATTAGTAGTTTTATAAAGCAAAAGATATTGGAAAAGTGGCAGCAGTTTTGGTATGTCCAGTCTTTTAATAAATTGAAGAGAGTGAAACATAGAATCGAACTTTGGCATTTTAATGGAAGCCGTAAGGAGGAAATTCTTTTGACTAGACTTAGAATCGGTCACACCAGAATGACACATAACTATCTTTTAAATGCTGACATTGAGCCCCTGTGCTCAGAATGTGGTGTATGTTTAACTGTCCGTCACCTTTTAATTGAATGTCCATCTTTTAATAGTATTCGTCAGAAATATTGTAACAGCTGTGACTTACCTCTCGACCATTTAATTGGAAGAAAGGTCAATCGTAATTTATTTCACTATTTAAAAGATATTGGTGTTTATCACCTCATCTGAACTGATTTAAATTTCGTATATTAGTTTAAACACTTGTGATTTTAGCTGATTTTACATGACCTCATCCACTGGATTTTGTACATTCTTTTATCTACTTGCTTAATTCATGCCTATTTTAATTCCATTGTCTATATCACTTTTTATCTCATCACCTTGTGTTTGGCGCAGTATAACCATTTCTGGTTTTGCGCCAAAAATCTCACCCACCACCACCACCACCTGAGCCTGAATTACACCTTAATGGATCTATCATTCCAGTTGCACCTGAAGCAAAATTTTTAGGAATGATATTCGACCAGAAACTAACTTTCCTTATTCATGTTTTACAGCTGAGAAAGAAGTGTATGAAAGTAATTAATATACAAAAAGTCCTGGCGAATACCTCCTGGGGTGCTGATCGATGCTCCATGCTTCGCATCTATAGAGCGCTTGTCCGCTCTAGGCTGGACTATGGCTGAGTTATCTACGGATGAGCTCGGTCTTCTGTGTTGCTAAAACTAGATCCTGTGCATCATCAAGCTCTGAGGATTTGTTCTGGAGCTTTCAGGACATCTCCTGTTCAGAGTCTTTACGTTGATTGCCAGGAACCATCACTTCGTTTGAGGCGTGAGCAGTTGTCTCTCTTGCATTATTTTAGCATTTTATCACAACCTGACAATCCTAATAGGCTAGCTTTGACTGATAACAGCTGTGACACTTTATTTGATGCACGGCCATCCTGTGTGCCTCCGTTTTCTTTGAGAGTTCGCTCTCTGATCGAGGAACTCTCCCTGTCTGATATATCCCCCAAGCCATGCAATACTTTGAAATTCCTCCTTGGGAACAGGCAGGAATCCAGATTCTTGAAATTTTTTCCCATCAGATGAAAAAAAACACTAACAATGTCATCTATGTCCAACTTTTTGCTGATCACAGATATAAATATCAAGAATATGTTCCAATATACACAGATGGTTCAAAGTCAACTTGTCATGTCGGGACGGCATTTGTAATTGGTGACCATTCAGAAGGCAGAAGCTTGCACCACGCTTCCTCAGTCTTAACAGCTGAACTTACTGCAATATATCATTCACTTTTGTACATATCAAAGCGACGGCAGAAAAAGTTTATAATATATTCCGATTCCTACAGCGCGCTAAAAGTTTTAGAAGCTTTTTCGAATACCCATAATCCGGTAATCTTTGATATCCTGAAGCTGAACTTGAAATTAAAAAGGCTCGGATTTAAAATTCTCTATTGCTGGGTTCCCGGGCATACCGGTATAGAAGGTAATGAGCGGGCAGACGTCGTCGCAAAATCAGCTGTTGAAATATCCAGTCGCCTCATCCCTATCACAGACATTAGTAGTTTTATCCAGCAAAAGATATTAGAAAAATGGCAGCAGTTTTGGGATGTTCAGTCTTTTAATAAATTAAAGAGCGTGAAACCTAGAATCGAACTTTGGCATTTTACTGGAAGACGTAAGGAGGAAGTTCTTTTGACTAGACTTAGAATCGGTCACACCAGAATGACACATAAATATCTTTTAAATGCTGACATTGAGCCCCTGTGCTCAAAATGTGGTGTATGTTTAACTGTCCGTCACCTTTTAATTGAATGTTCATCTTTTAATAGTATTCGTCAGAAATATTTTAACAGCTGTGACTTACCTCTCGACCATTTAATTGGAAGAGAGGTTAATCGTAACTTATTTTACTATTTAAAAGACACTGGTGTTTATCACCTCATCTAAACTGATTTTAATTTTGTATGTTAGTTTCAACACTTGTGATTTTAGCTGATTTTATATAACCTCATCCCTTGGATTTTGTACATTTCTTTATCTACTTTTTTAATTCATAGGTACTTTAATTTCACTGTGTTATGTATAACTTTATATCTCATCACCTTGTGTTTGGCGCGATATAATCATTCCTGGTTTTGCGCCAAAAAATTTCTCTCATCACATCACATCATCACAGGAAATCCGTTACCATTACCATTACTGTCGGGCTAAGTGAGTCACTTGACTTTTGTCTCTTGGATTTTTAAAGAGCACTAAATAGTGAGAATTTAAATTAATGTTACGCATTTCTTTTCCTTGATGAAATTAATTTTGTACTATAAAAATGATAGAAATATTTTGATGATGCCTTCCTTTGGGAAACAAATTAGTCAATCGCGTATCGCTGCCCAGTTCAGACATTCGATCGTCCCCTACGATGAGGACATTTTGAATATTATTCAAGTAAGAAGCTAGGCCTACTTCAAAAATGACATCTTTCATAGTATTAAATAGGGTGTGGAATGCTCCATAGCAATAAATAATTTTTTCTCGCATGGGCGAAAGCATATTGTTAAAATTTTATCAACTTTTCGGTATTAAAATTTTAGATCAATAAATAGATAAGTGAAAAATCACTTACCTTCTAAAGGGCTGCCTATTGCTGGGTTCCAGGGCATACCGGTATAAAAGGTAATGAGCGGGCAGATGTCGTCGCAAAATCAGCTGTTGAAATATATCCCTATCACAGACATTAGTAGTTTTATCCAGCAAAAGATATTGGAAATATGGCAGCAGTTTTGGGATGTTCAGTCTTTTAATAAATTAAAGAGCGTGAAACCTAGAATCGAACTTTGGCATTTTACTGGAAGACGTAAGGAGGAAGTTCTTTTGACTAGACTTAGAATCGGTCACACCAGAATGACACATAAGTATCTTTTAAGTGCTGATAATGAGCCTCTGTGCTCAAAATGTGGTGTAGTTTTAACAGTCCGTCACCTTTTAATTGAATGTCCATCTTTTAATAGTATTCGCCAGAAATATTTTAACAGCTGTGACTTACCTCTCGACCATTTAATTGGAAGAGAGGTCAATCGTAATATATTTTACTATTTAAAGGATATTGGTATTTATCATCTCATCTGAAATGATTTTAATTTTGTACATTAATTTCAAGACTTGTGATTTTAACTGATTTTATATGACCTCATCCACTGGATTTTGTACATTCTTTTATCTACTTGCTTAATTCATACCTATTTTAATTCCATTATCTATATCACTTTTTATCTCATCACCTTGTGTTTGGCGCAGTATAACCATTTCTGGTTTTGC
>KK112609.1:0-63593 GCA_000611955.2 Stegodyphus mimosarum
GTAGAATTTGCATTACTTCACGCGCGCTACCAAATTTAAATATTCTGGCATTCACAATTAGGGAAAATGAGGGCTTACAGGAAAGTAAGCATAAAATTAAATTTAACGCGTTAGTTAAAATAAATATAAATCCCTGCAAAATGCATAAAAAAATTAAATAAATTAAAAATTACTGACAAAAATTACCGATTTTGATAATCTACAGGCTTGTAAAGTAATGCGTATATTTTTCTTCAAAACTAAAGCTAATTTTCATTTGTTCTCTTTCCATGGCTGCACATGTACTGTTTGCGTATATTGTACTGTGTTTGTTTGCGTATATTGTATAGAGTATTTCTTTGCGGCATGAAGCTTTGGTCACATGCTTTATTAAATTTTATTTGTCTGCATATCTCGCGGAAGGAAATTCATAGTTACTGTACTGGAAATAAAATACGCAGAAAAAAAATGAAATTTTCTCAAATAAAATCATAAAGTGACGTCCTTCATAAAAATACTTGAAAAAATTAAAAATTGATAAAATTACATAAAAAATTTTAAAAGGTGTTCATTCAGTGCAGGGATTTTAAAAGTGTTCATTCAGTGCAGGGAAGTCATTATAATCAGCTGCAATGAAATTAAGGCTGCAAATTTTAAATACGCCATGAGTACCAACAATTACTTATAAATAAAATAAATAATATTGTTAGTGATTTCATAAACTTCCAGCGATGTGGTTTTGATCCGCCTATTTACTTGCCGCTAACTGAAAATTCAAATAATGAAAAAAAAAATTTTTTTACTACCAGTTCTGCCAAATTTTCAATGTTGACTAATATAACACCAGTTTAATTCATATAAATTCTCCTTCTGATTCTTATTTTTCACATGGCAATAAAACATTTACATATAAAATTATCGATAAATTATAATTAGTACAGCAGTAAAATCATCGCTTTCTTTATATTTTTTTAATTTTATGTCGGTCAATCCGCCTTTTAATGTCTACTTGTTATAATGTACCAGAATTGGGCGCGGTTCGATTCTAACCAAACAAATTGATCTTATGGTAGTAACAGGCCACGCCACCTGACTTCCTTCCTGCATGCCTTTGTAGTGTAACGGTTAGCACACTCGGCGCGTATTTAAGAGGTCCAAGATCGAGTCCCGGGGAAAGAATACTCATTTTCATGTCTTCTGCTTCAAAGTAACCTAATGACTTTACAGTGGCGCCCGAACTAAAAGGTGGCGGGTGATGATTCTTCACCACCAGGATTGGGTCCCCTAATTCCCAGTCGCCCTTTAAAAGAGGGAGTACATAAGATTACCAGTATTGAATTTTTCGCTTGATTACCAGAATTATTACAGGAGAAAATAGCTATAAAATTATAAGGGAAAAAATCAGTGCAAATACGAAAGTTAAAACTTATGAAACAATAATTAGATATCCACTTAACTGATTAACTAATTCACAGTAATTCGGATTGGAAAACCCTGCATTCATTGGGAATTCTAAACGGTTTGTATTCCAGTTCAGAACCATTATGAAGAACGACATAAGCTAGCCCAACTGGATTATTAACTTTACTGCCATCTGTAAAACACACAACTGGGAGATTATCTTCAGCAGAATTATTGTAAACTACAGCTTGGACAGCGAATTGATCCTCAAACAACACTTTGGTATCAAACATAAGTTTGCTATGCTATTTCTAAACTCTATGTCGCGTAAAATATGAACATCAGTAGGGAAGAATCCCAAAATTGCGAAACAGGTTTCATAGCTAATTGTTCTGTAGCCGTGCACAACTCTTAGTAAAATTCTTCTATGAATAATTACTATTTAGGACTAAAAATATAAGCATCAAATACTTAATCTTTCATTCCGATTTTTAATTCTCCAAATGTGATATGGTTTCATCCCTGCAGAGAATGAAAATGAACTAGCCTTTATTAGACTACCAACTTTTACAAAAGAACTTACAGTTACTTGATAGCAGGTATAAGCTCTATTGTAAAAATCACTTGATAGTCCGATAGATAACCTTCATTAAAGTTCCAGTACGTTCATACACCATATCATAAACCTTCACAATAATAATCCAGCATAAAGGCGCCGGCACTATCATACAGGTGATATTTCAGTTTCCTAACTTGTTTTATTTATTAAGCGTGAAATGATATCACCGAGTAATAAATTAACGCAAGAATCATTGATTCCTTGGGTAACTACGCACACGTCCTTAATTTTATGTAAAATGTTTTATTTATTATTGTAAATAATTAAGTCATTTTCTACCAAAAAATTTTATGTTAATAAGTAACAAAAAGTCAAACATGAATTTATTCACAGAATTTTTATTTACTACGTAGGGTAACATAGAAAACACTTTAACTAGAAACAGAAGTACATTTTTTTTGTGTGTGTGCACACATTCTGGATCGTTTTGCCGGCATTTAAATAAGCAAAAACTACTCACGCTTAAATTCATAACGACTACGCTTGGATTTAAAAGCAATTCCACATGCAGAAATTTCCCTTTAGTTTAATAAACATTCGCTCAAAGCTGAGTAAAAATAAATCTCTAAATAAGGAAAAGAAAGTAACAAAAAAATAAAAGGCATTTAATAAAAACAAAATGAATTCAAATCTTACAACGCTCATTTATGTAGCAGCTCATATGTCGCAATTAAGAGCTTTAAGGTTTTTTTCCCCCATTTATACCAAAAGCAAAGTAATTCACTCGTTTCCAGTAATAAACAGCAAAGTTCATATATTTAAAGATTAATGAAGAAAGGCAGGACACTGAACAACGGCGCCATTATTTAATTATATGCACATCCGTTTGAATAGAATAGGAATAAAAATATCGCGAAAATGAAAAGTCTGAAGAATTCATTTTCAATTGCTTTGATGCAAACATTTAATTTGTTCAGTCGTTAAACTTCAGAAACCGACGACAAATTTAAGAAATCGCTGTCTGTATTAATTCCATTTAAATGAAGCATTCCTTTTGTGAATATTTCTACTTTAAAGCGCGTGTTTCACGTCGCCTTTAAAGGAATATATTGGACACCAAACATAAATTCATACCCTCACATAAATCAGAAATTAAATAAAAGCAAAAATTAAATAAAATCATGACTTCGAGAAAGGACAGAATCATCTTTGGCTCATAGATTTATTGGCCCTGCCAAAACGATTCAACATGATTCGTCGATGCCATTTAACGTAAAATACAGAACAGCAATTTTTAAAGGCACAAAAGCAAATTTAGCGTTACAGACACAGAAACCAAAAAAGGGAGGAATAAACATAAAATGAAATACGTTTCCTTTTCAATACTGGCAAAAGTAATCATAAAATATCGGTATACATAGCGGGTTGCGCCATTCGTAAAAAGCAGAGCCAATCTATACACCGAGCCGAATCCTGAAAAATGGTGGTATTACACTGCGCTGAACTCCCCCATCGATACCCAATGCATTGACAGCAAAGTAAAATATCAAAGAAAAAATGATCGCGCAACATTCCAGGGAAGTGTTTACCGTGCACGGCTCGTGGTAGAGAGATAAAAGCCTTCGGCAGAAGACATGATTAATTCAATATGCTGATGTCGCCATGCGGCTCAAAAGATCCAATATGTTTTAGAGCCAATAGAGTTTAAGAATATGCTGCTATTTGGATTACCCTTCCTTCTTCTGCCACAAGCATAGCTCTTTACAGAAGATTTAAAATGGTTGTGAACGAAGGAACGTAAATACGAAATACAAGGAGATTCATTAGGATCCATTTCAGAAAGAAAAACAAACCTAAAACGTAGCATTCGCAAACGATTAATTCACAAGGAGCGCAGTGGGAAATCACGAGTAGCATCAGGGATAATCATACTGCGAATCTACTACATCGTACTAAATTTTAAACAACACATACCAACAAAATAACGTGTTGCGACGATAAATGTGGAAAATGTTTTTAAAAAAATGAGAATTGAAAAATAATAAAACCTCGCTATTTACCAACAATTCGATGTTACAAAAGGGAACATTTTTTCCGCTGTTTATATTAACTCCTTTAGCTTAAATAAGTTTACAAGGTATTTCTCCCGCTTTCTTCGCATGCCTTCGTGGTGTAGTGGTCAGCACGTTCGACGCGTATTCGAGAGGTCTGTGGTTCGAATACCGACGAAGGCGTTGCTCATTTTTCAAATTTTCTGCTTTCAAAAAGTACATAACGACTCAACAAGTTTTGCAAGAAAATGTTTGCATTTACTATAAAACACTGGCTGTTCCGTTAATCTATTTTGTGGGACGATTATATAATGTCCACATTACTAAACTGTATAACCTCTGAAGCTGTTAATATTCGAACAGACCTCGTACACAGGAAGCAAAACTAGACATTCTATTGCATTATTTAGAGGCTACTTTCGCAGACAGTTTTCGCGAAGCATTTTTAGAAGCAGGAAATATCAACAAATTCATCCATCTAAAAACTACTTAGCAAATACTGAAGCAGATAAAATAATATAAAGCATCAAATCAGAATCATAGGAGACGAAAACATTTATTTACCCAAATATTTCAATTGAAACTCTTCTTAATTACCAAGCTTTAACCTTAGTATATGTAAAACACTTACACAACTTCTCTGAGAATATTTATAATCATATTTTTCATTAATAAATCACACACAGAACAAAAACTAGGAATAATTTTCATATTTTAACAGTTCAGACAAAGCGCGCATTATATACACACTCATTGTTGGGGGGGGGGAGGAAGGCAACTAGATTTACAGCAGAAAGATGATTAGTTAACTGATTACGGAAAACATGCAAGGGCTATCTGTTCAAAGATGATTGCCTTCGCGGAAGACTTTCTCATAGAAATTCACTTATATTCAAGTTATGCATAGGAAAACCTCGAAAATCCCCCCAGAGGCCTTCTGTTTCCCTGTAGCAACATACACAGCGAGCAATTAGTGTTCAAGGTCTTATTCACGCGGCTACTGGTGGGAGCATACGGATGGATATCACAAGTAACGATCCCAACTTAAACAGAATAATGAAGTTCCTTTACATTACAAGAAGAAAAAAAAACACAATGTCTAATAGAGAAAATAAATGATTAAAAGCTCCATCATGTAATATATACGAAAATAAACTATTAAAAAAAACACAAATTTTATAAAATGCTCTAACAGCTCTACCATTTTTCGTTTCGGTACAGCCACACGAAGGATATCTAATGAGATCTTCCAAAGAAAATACTAACATTTACATTAAATCCGCAGGAACTGAAGAAACGATTGCATAATCACATATTGACATCGCTATGAAATACATCATGTACGTAGGAAACTAAAAAATAATGTACATAATCACGCCTTGACATCAGTATCAAGACTTAAGTGGCCTAACGTATCAAGTACTTTGATACCTTAGGCCACTTTAAGTCTCAGAAACTTGGGATTTCCACTCCTGCCAATAGTAATCTACAGCAGTGGTCCCATACTGGTGTTTTAAGGTCGCATTTTGCACCCGAAGCAAATTTGCACGCTTCGCGATTACATTTTTATTACATATTTGTCGTAAATATGGTGCTTCTAATTTTAAAGACATGGATATGTAGACTAAGTTTAAGCGCTCACTGCTATTGGAAGAAAAAGAGATGGAAAAACTTGGAAAAAAAAGAGATGGACTGGTTGGAGATTCATATTTATCACTGGATATTTGCCATGTGATTGCGATTTAGCGTTTCCCGATGATTTAAGCGGCCAGTTATTTACAACACAGAACTGCAAGGAAAGAATGCACTTGTATGCTTATTTTAATGCTTTTATATAATATTAAATCACAGTTATAAATTAAAATTATGGAAAACGCAATAAAAAAAGGCGTTTGTATACTGCTTCCATCTTAAATTCTGACCTATTATTACAAATGTTAAATCCAAGAATATGCAAGAAAAATAGCATTATTGTGACGAGAATTTGAAGGAAATTTTTATAAGATTTTAACGATTTGATCCCATTTTACATTATTTTTATCATCAATAAAAACAGACGTGAATAACGCACCGAAAAGTTACAAAAGGAGCTAATAATTTACAATGTGATATAAATAATATAAATCTAATTCGAAAAGTTGAAGATACAGATTTGATTCACTTCTATTCCTATCTGTCAAAAGATCAATATGGTCAATTAAGAATTTTTACATTTAGAATAATCGTTTTGTTAGGGACTACCTTTACGTGTGAACAGATTTTTTCGCAGTTGAAAATTAATAAGAACTCAATTGACCGGACAGCATCTACGACATTAGGTTTTTCGAAGCTGGAAATGTGAAAAATGTGCAATGCCCTGGCCGGGATTCGAACTCCAGACCTTCCGACTGTTATCCGAACATGCTTTCCAGTTATACTATGAAGCCACGCAGCAAGAAGGAAGGGCAGGTGGGAAGGAAAGGACCCAATCGAAAAATCCTGGTAATTAAGAATTACCGTCCACCACCTTTTAGTTCGGGCGCCACTTCTAGAGACACTACATTTTTCGAAGCAGGAAATGATTTCAGAAATATTTTAATAAAAGGTCAGATAAGGGAGATTTAATTTTTGCACCTACCTGTTCACAATTATATTCAGTATTCTGGAATTGAACAGAAAAGGTAACAATAATTATCTGAATTCTATTACACTCTAGAGAATTCAAACGAATTTTTTTAGGACTTTTTTATTAAAAACATTAAGATATCAGTAACCAAACAATTGCAAATAATTATCAGACAAGAAGCTCTGAAATTATTTGCGTTTACATAACATATCAGAAAAAAGATGCCAACGCTTCAACCTAATTTATTGCAAATCGTATTTTTGAATTATTTAGAATTTTATAACAAACTCCAGCTAATTTAATAAAAATTCTGTTTTTATGACACATTTCAATACTAGGTTAAAAAATCTGGACAAATCTATTTCTTTGATTAATTTGTGAAAGTTTAGGTTTACAAAGACATTTTTCTCTCATTTCTTAAACTACTTTTATTTATAATATAAAATTCGTCTTAACAAAAGTGGATTTTAATAACTATCCGATTCTACATATTTCCACAGACATAATATCAGCCCGCAAATTATTGGAAGAACGGATTATACTAATATTATGTTTTGTGCGAGAAAGCCTTTGATTGCAGTGACACGAAAATATAATGCAAGCCTGGAAATTCAAAGTTATGCATCGTCACCACGTTGATTTAGAAAAATTTTGAATGCCACTACAATCTGAGAGTTGACGGTAAGAACAGATGGCCAAATCCGTGTCTCGCCAGTCCTTTTAGTATGGCCCAAATATTAACTGCATTTCTTTTTTAATTTTATGATTCAAAATCCATGAAAAACAGTTTTTGATCGTGCATTGGAATGCATCTAAAAATGTCCTCTACATTGGACAGACTTCAGTCTTCAGCATTCTAAGAAATGTGTTGGAATACATTCCCTCCCCTCAAATAGAATTTCTTAAAAATTCATTAAAAAGCAATACAGAGTGTTCACGAGAAGATTTTCAGTTAGACATATGTGAACTTCGATCTGATCCAGCATAGTACAATCCAGTGTGATTTCGTACATTGCATTTAACATGGTAGAACGAGAAGAATCTGTAAATTATGAAAATTACACCTGCGAAAACAGTATATTTGAAAAAAAAATGGGCTTTTAAACCATGTTATATATTTGTTAACAATAATAATTTGTACAACAGCCCTTATTATCACAAAAAATATGCAATCGATTACCGAAACCACACTAACTGACGAACAATACCAAATATTCTCAGGATTACAATATCAGAAATGGATGTTGGCACGGAAGTTCGAAACCCCTTGTAAGAAATTTCAATCTATCCCACTACTCCCACTAAAAGATATGTCAAATTATTTTCAAAAACAAATTATACTACAACAAATTAAGAATGAATAATTAATCATTTAACATCTGAACGCAGTTATGTTCAAAAATAATATCTATTTTTCAGTAGTTAATTTTAGAAGCAATTAATCAAGAATTATAACTCTGGTCCACAAAAGTAGCGTCTGTCAATCACGGTAATAATGTCACTAACAAAAGGTAACGTCTGGATTACGACGAATCTTAATTAGCCGTCACCATATTAGAAGAAAGAAGTGTAAAAAAAAACATAAAATCCACCTACTTTATGTGACATCAAAAAAGGGAACTTTTAACAGAACAAATACGTGCGAAAATCACCATGGAAGTTTAGTTTCTAAACACAATAAGATTCAACTTTAAAACAAATTTAACTAATAAGCAAAATAACTCCACAAAAGAGAAATTCATAATACAATTAAAACTACTTAAATCTGGCTTATGAAACTAACACGGCTGAAGTTCGATTAAACTACCAAACAAGATTTCAGGTAAAAGACAGATGAGAGTTAATATTTTTTTATTTCTATTTTACGGGGAAAACCTCACATTGATCAACATCAAAAGCGATAAAAAAATTATACCTTGCAGCAATTTCAGAATTAATACACAGGCAGATATGCAGTAAATCTCATGCTTCTGTGACAAAAAAAAACTGTAATTCTATGCAAGGAACTTCATCCAGAGACGTTTTTCGCACGCTTAGCAAAAGCCTCCGGCACTTAACAGCAGGTATCTTGCAATTAAACAAGAAGTTGTTATATTATCATCATCATCATTATTATTGTCATTATTAGATATGTGTGACCTCATAACATCAGTCAATACAACAAGCAAGCATGGATCTAATTATGCAACTTTAGTCGTGCCAAGAATATATGATTAATACGCTGAAAGAGTTACCACTAAAAATAATACGCTATGAGTACTTTCACCTCTCGGCTGAAAGCAATTAAAATAACGTTTCTATTGCCAAAGCATTATCGAAATATCGTCTCACTAAAAACTAATTATTTTTCAATAAAGGAAAAGATAATACGGCTATAATAGAGAAAAAACAGCTTTCCGAAGAAGAAACGATAAAGGATAATGTGAAATGTGTTTGCATGTCAGTCATCCGTACAAAAGGCTATAACTAAACAGAACATTAAATTGTAAAAGTGATAATTTCAAGATAATCCTGAAAGATAATTCTCCATGCAATTCAACTAATCAAGCTTTCAAATACACATTAAAAAATAATACTAATAATGCTAGTTACTATACCGAAAGTCATACTACTTTTTCCAAATACATGTGACGGGTAAGTTAAAGTAAATGAAGATATGAGAAAAAAAAATTTTCCAATATGAAGTATATTGTTTCAATAAAGAATATCGTTTACAGGAATAAATCTAATACCTCGCACGAAAAAATTACATGCAAATTCGGACATTTTACTGAATATGAATTTCTATCTCTCCGATCTTTTCTTACATATTAAAACCTAAACTAACAGATCTTCCCCTTTTTTCGCTTGTTTGCGAGTCAGATTAACGTAATTCAATGTTAAAGATCACAAAGCCTTTCAAATTCAAATAATTCAGATAACGATTTTTTTTCCCCTTCCAGTTCTGTCAAATTTTCAGTGCTGACTAATATAACACCATTCTAATTCCCATAAATTCTCTTTCTGGTTATTTTTCACATGTCAATAAAATATTTACATATAAAATTATCGATAAATTATAAGTAATACAGCAGTAAAAACATCTCTTTCTTTTTATTTTTTAACTTTGATTTCGATCAACCCGCCTTCTACCTATTCGAGAGGTGAAGGTTCGAGTCTCGGCGACGGCATTGCTCAATTCTTCAAAATAACCTAATGATTAATAATGTCTTCTGCTTCAAAATAACCTAATGACTTTACAAAATCATACCAAATTTTTCAAGGTATAATTTTTAGGAATCGTTTATTTAAAACTCTACAAAATAGCGCACAAATACTACTATTAACATTTTAACAAAAAACAATTACCTATTTATGTAGATAATTATTTTTCCCTTCAGTTAAACAAATAATCCCTACAAAATTTTATTTCGTGGAAAAAAATTCAGCAAAATATTGGAATAAATAAACTCTGTCAAAATTAAGAAGATTGAAAAATTTTGTCGAATTTTTTCCAGTGAGGCTGTAGTGTCATTAGGTTATTTTTGAAGCAGGAGATATGGAAAATGAGCAATACTTCGAATCTGGACTTCTCGAATACGCGCCGCGCGTGCTACCATTACACCACGAAGGCATGCTGGAAGGAGGCAGAAAATACTTTACAAAGCATTCTTTTTATTTCTTATGATTATTACTATTACTATTATTTTGAAAAAGTCTGTTACACTATTTTGTCCTTTAAATGAATGAGCCACCGAAAGATACCGCCCGGTTTTGATCAATAAAACATCCACTGTAGAAGCATTAGCATGTTGCTCTAAATATTAAAGAGTTCAAGGTTTCAGCGGCCTCAGGAAGGCTACTTTTCTTATCGTCCGGTTTTCATTTTATCGTCATCCTCAGCATCACTCTCATCACAACAATTCTGTTATTTTCCGGACCAGTAATGTGAATAATGTATACGTCATACAGAACTTCAAAACTTGTTTCGCTGTTTTCTATGTTTACCCATTCCAAAGCATCATTTTGAACGATTCTTCACACCCCTTATCCTTTTGAAATACGAATTCTATATCAATTGGTGTCTGACTGTAAGTGTTATTTTTGTGTTTTCCTTTTCTTTCTAAATTTTATTAAAATTGGAGAGCTGGCCTTTTCATCCACAAAATCCCAAGCTTGAGCGTGCATGTAATTCACAACAATTTTTACCATAATGTTCTCCAGTGTTTTTCAAGTACAGTCATCTTCCATCAACTGTGATTCATCAGTTGCATGACAAAGGTGACATTAGCGAGTACAAAAACAGCTTTTATTTCGCCTAACATCAACATCTCTTGATCTGGATGACATGGGGCAATTCTGATGATGAATATTGCTTTTTTAAACAGATTTATTTTTTTATTATGCAGGGAAAACTGAGTGGAGCCATATTTCAAAAATACTTTCACTCATCCATTCAGTCTTTTGATCTGTATAGTGAATGCAATGGCACAGAATTGACAGTAATGTTATGGAATGCCCTAAAGAATAACGGATTTCCCGATTAAAAAAAAAAAATTAGTCGCAGTTTATCCTTACCCCTATTAATGCAGAACAAAAGTTGAGGCTCAATCCTTGCGATTCTTATATCTTTTCTCGTATCCTTAAAATCGCAAATGGCACAACTAGAAGGCCGTTAAGAGGCCCATCACAGATGAGAATCGCCAAAAAATGATACGAGAATTCGTTAACATTACTGATTTTCGCTACACTCTTTTTAATATTCCTACGTTCTTCCCAATGACTTCTTTACATTGACTGCCGGCTCGGTTAACAAAAAACCTTGGCTAACAGTAGCTCTGTTGCACTTAACGTAGTGCTAATCAAGATCACAGCATAAAAATAATTTTGATATTAGATTAATATAACTAGAAGCTGCTACATTAATCAGCACTGATTTGAGTTACATATTTTGATTAAAAAATTT
This sequence comes from Stegodyphus mimosarum, assembly GCA_000611955.2. NCBI lineage: Eukaryota > Metazoa > Arthropoda > Arachnida > Araneae > Eresidae > Stegodyphus > Stegodyphus mimosarum. The sequence continues at coordinate 11,541 of KK112609.1, forward strand.
ACTTAATAGCAAAAAGCCAATTTAAATTATAAAACGAAAATATGATTTAAATAAAGTGAAACACCATTTTAATCTGATTTTTTTAATATTTCATGCTGCAAACTGAAGTCGTTGTAACAAGAAACTAAAAGAAAAAACTAACTGCATTTAACAAAACAAAGTCATCCATTCAGAAGGAAAGGGGACGTTAAATTAGGCTCCTAACTAAATGTAGATACAGCGATAGAAACCACAAAATTCCCATTCTTATCGAATACTTTAAACGGAAACTGCTTCTGCAAATACAATGCGATATGTGATTTTAGTTTATTTCTTTTTTAATTCATGGTTAATGTAATTATTCACCTCAATCAAAAAGGATTCTGTTGGTTGGTTGATAGAGACATAGCACGCCAAGTCTGTCTAAGTAAAACGGGAATACCTTCAGGCAAAACGTGTAAAGTGAACACGAGCCAGTTTTCTTAATAAAGAAGGTACGTCTTCTCTTTGGCCCATAGCCTACTGAATTTTGCTATAATCTAATAAATTCAAATTTAATCCCTTACGGAGAACTTTCTAATACGAAACTAGCTCGTATTTACCTTACACATGCGGAGAAACTATAAAAAAATACCATACAGCAAGCCCCGGTCGCCAGAATCTGAACCCATGCAAAGCTTTAAAAAGTGTTATAAATTAAGATGTCAGATATTTTTTATTTATAACATGAGTACAATTTTCTTCTAATTAATTAAATAACATAAATGTTAATCCCTTTAAATATCTTAAGCATATATGAAATCAGTCATAAATGCCCAGTAAATGTTGAGCGTTAGCAAGACTCTTGAACAACTTTGTAAAAAATACCTTAAATGAAAAAAGAAGCCTTTGTATATAATAATGCTCAATTGTGCAGTGATTTGTTCAAGGTAAGTATAGCATAAAACTGAAAAGAACGCAAAATAGAGCAGTATGATCTCGCTAACTTCCTTGCTCAATTAAGCGTCGGATATGCAGAAACAAAAAGGGGGACTAAAATTTCACGGCAAGCAACAAATTCTAAAGTAATATGATTTGCCAAAATTGTTATGATTATTGTTACATGACTAAACAATTCATTCGGACAAGTAATAAATTAATTATTAACATTTTCCAACACCAAAGCATAACAGCTATAATTAAAAATCAAAACTAATAATAACGGCTATGCAATTCTTTCAGTTCTTCCGTATCCGTTATTATTAGTATGTGGCAATAAATTCATTTTAATTGCAAAAAGGCAATAAATTCATTTTAAAAGCGGAAGGACATTAAATGAATTCGAAATACTTTGCTTCTACTAATATTCCTGCACTATGCTAGCAGTTAGCAGAATGAACTGGAAAGCAGTTAACAGAATTGTAGTTACTTTACAAATACATTATGATGAAAAGATAGAATTATACAAATTTTAGGCAATTCTGACGTACAAAATATGTGGAAATCAGTACTCCGAGCATCCCAGCAACAATAGTAGCTATTATACGGCTAGGCATGGGGATGAATAAACGGCATTTTAGGATATCGCATTTGGATGGCATTTTAGGATATCGCAAAATATGCGACTTCAGTTCTGTGCGAGAGCTCGAATCTCATACTGGTGGATGATGCCGTACTAGTGTCTCTGCAACCACTGACCACACGCTTTTAAATGATGAGAGATTTGGAGAACGCGGTGGAGTCGACACAGTCTCGCTCAATTCTACTAAAAGGTGGGGGCGATGGAGATTCTGAACATATGGCTCATCCACAGGCATTAACAAAACCTCAGCAATATAACGATGCTTGGGCAAAACACCGGATAAAGATGAATGGGATATTACGCCATAGCAACCCCTACCATCAGTCAAAATGCTAAGAAAATATGCAACCTCACAACATTTGGTTCCTTCTACCTTCATTTGTTCTCCACACACCGATACGACCATCACAATGCTGTAAACATAAATAGGAACAGAAAAACGACCTACGCTATTGATGCTTCCATAAGCGTCGTTGAAGGTACGTCCTATGCTCTACCATCAAAGCAAGCTTAAACAATGGTCACCTTGCTGACAACCCGTGGTACCGCAAACATCACCGTACAGTAAGGGTAGATCCTCGATGCTGTACAATATACCCAATTTTCTGACTAACAAGATGTGGCTGTATGATTTTTAAAAACGATGCGGAGATGTCTGACGCTTCTCGCATAGGTCGGGGGGGGGCCGTTGAGGTTCCGTACTACGCTCTTGCCTGGTTCTCCTGAACCCATCGAAAACTCTCATAAAATAACTGAATCTCGACCAAAGCGACCAGAGGTTGCGTGGTACGATAATCCGCAGCCACGGTGTGATGTAAATCTCGCGACCGAATCTGAGGCGTGCTAGTATAAGTCCCTTCTTGTTAGTCGGCCATCAATGTAAAAAACAACGAGTAAATGCAATTTCCGAATGAAAAATCGGCATTTCACTCTGCTTTATACTGCTTTGAGATGTCACAACTCTTACTTGTAATGTGCTAATGCCGAGAAATGCTAATCTTTCCCATATCCCAACATATCCTATTTTTCATGCAAATTTCAGATTTTATTGTGAGCTTCCTTTATAGTGAAGTAATTTTAATGCCCAGCAGTGTAACTAACGGTATTATGTTTGAGATAAATCCGATATTAATAAGGAATTAATAAGGAAAAAAATACTTTTCTTACTTTACTTTAAAAAAGTACAGCGCTTCAACATGCCAATATTTTGACATGCAGAGATCTTGAAAATACCTCTGTCAGTACCAATTTCTGTTATACAGTTTGTTTGGCAATACCTACATTTTTATGGATATATTCCAGAATTTATTGCTGGTTACATACAAGTTATTAAGAAGTAAAACAACTTAAAACTCAAAGAGGCAAAGAATTTCATATGCAACGCGAAATTAATACTTTTATCAAAGGGGAAATTTCAGTTCTGACTTAAGTATATTTTAAATTAGACGAAATGCAAATTTAATAAAGTAAAAATCCAAACTTTGTCAAGCCTTCAAGACGATGGTCTAAAACTAAATAACAACAATTTTTTATACCAAAGCTTTAGAACAAAATACCGCCAGAGATTTTATATCTGACATTTCTACCAAAATTTCGCGTTCTAAAATTAAAGTTGCTTGCTGTAATCTGAATTGCTGTCTATAAAAAAAATTGCAATATTGTTTAATAGACTTACAGGTGTTTCACTTAAAAAGTTACTGTAATGTAATAACTGAACCTCAAACTCAGGTTACACCGATAACACGCATTAACAAATTAATTATCTTTATTTTGTGCATATTCAGTTTCATTACCTTCCAAAAGTAAAAACACTTCTTATAAACATTAAGTTTTAATTAAAAACAATTAATAAAAATTAAACAATTAATAAAACTAAGCATCAACTGCAATCTTAATAAAAGACTTGAAAGAGAAAGACTTGCTCAAATGACTTGAAAGAGAAAGACTTGCTCAAGTCAAAGAAAAGACTTGCTTCTCTAATCAAATATTCTAGAAACTAAAAACTTCACACACACACACCAAAAACAAAAGAGGTACTGGACAGCAGTACCATTTTGTTTTTGGCAGAAAAGCAGTACTGTTTAACAAAGATATATGTTTCAACTTTCATACGGAGGTACTAAACATACATTTATTTACGTTGCTTTTCTTCCCGTGATCCCCCTTTCGAAACAAATGGGGAAACCAGCAAGCCAAAACTTTTTCCTGAACAAAAGCAGAACCACTAATAAACCCTCACAAAAAGAAAACGTTTTTCCTATCTCTATTCACACTGAAGGCGTTAAATATCAGCAAAGAATTTGTTCTTCATTATCTTTTCCACCTCATAGACAATCGTCAAACACTACCATTTATATTTCATCACAAGTGGTTTGACGACAGCGTAAACAGACGGTCTTTAATCGATACAGTGACGTCATTACGGAAAGGCAGCGAAGCAACCTGTTGATAACTGTCGGAGCCACATCCCTTACTTATAGTGCTTTGATGGAAGTTTCATGTCCGTCTCGTCTCGTCTGTCAATTCTATTTCAAAGATGACTAATGCACATTCAACCACTTATCAGAAGTGCAATCTTCAGTTGTCCACTCCCCTTTCTGACAAATTACACGAAATTTAGCCTTAAAGGGCACAAAACTCGCTAACACTAGGTGGTGTTTAATTTTAAACTGAGAGAATAAGCAGTTAGCTTACTTCAAAAATATATCAAATGTCAGAAATACTTTAAACGGAAGGAATACTATAAAAAATAAAAGGTGCAAATCTTTACTTGAAGATAAAAGCTTACAGCATACTTCACTGCAACAAATTTTTCCATGCATTTTTAGTTACATTTAAAAAAAATTGCGCTACTGAAAACAACATGGGGGAAAAAAAAGCCTGCCATCTGATCTGTGTATTTACATTCCACTCCAAGACTTAAAGAGTTTTAAGCTAAATAGTTAAGACGGGCATCATAGTTTAAGAATTTATTCCTAGAAATTCAAGATTAAAAACATAAAATCATGAATTTAAAGCGAAATATTGAAAACAGTAATGCGAAAACCTAAGGAGAAGGCTTGTGATAATATCCCAACATAAATATAAAAAACTACGGTGAAATTTTTGCACATACTTAATAAAGAAGAAAAAATTATTCAAGACGCAACTACGTATTTTTTCACTTGATCGCTTTTGCCAAAAGCCTAAAATACTTGCTGCAAATGAAGTGGCAACAAATTCTATTTCTCGAAGTCACAGAATGGGCACAGGGAAAATAAAAGATGATGTTAATAAAGCAGATAAATTTGCTTTACTAGTTTCGCTGAAAAGCACTAAAACAAAACAAAAAATATCAGATAACAAATCAGAATTGAGCATTATAAATGATGAGACGAGTTTTATATATTATACTGTATACGGTAAGCAACATTTGTACTTGTTTTGCCACTTGCGATTACTCTGATTTGTTACTGCGATCGTTATCTGAAAACCAAAGCTGATGAAAACCCGTATACGAAAGCTTAAAAATGATTCCTGGCATTTAAAAAGTCCTTTTACTTCCACAGACTCAAGTCTATAATTTACCAAATGAGAGGGTACAGCACCCTAAACATTAACCCACGAAAGTGAAAGAAAATTTATACATAAATATGCATTAAGCTTGGTATGTTCTTGACATCGAACTGGAAGCTAATTATTGGTTGTACGAAACCCGCTACTCGATTTGGAAGCGTTTTTTCACATTTTTCCAGGTGAACACAATCTCCTTCGAATCTTTCTTTCCTAAATCTTTCTTTTCTATAGCTATAAAAATATAATTTAACATTCATTCTAGAGCAAACTGCACGATAAATAAAAGGTTGGGTTACGTATTTAATTAAGAGAAAGCTGTTTCGGAACTACCTGAGAATTTTATATGGAAACTGGTTCGCTTATACGACACATAGCGAGAAAAACACAAAAATACTCATTCGCGCAATATGTCATTTCTGTCGCCGGAAATATAGTCCAAGGACAAATTAATATTATTCTAAGTTTCTGATTTTTCACCCAATGCTAGGCTAAAAATGCAAGAACTGGCCAACAATCTAGGGGTAAGTAATAAATTAAAGCTAGAAAATGATTCGATGGCCAAATTATTAAGCTATAATAAAACATAAAGCAACGTTCCAATTAAGGAATCAATTAGGGAAAATAAATAAAATTATGATTTATAAATATTAAAAATACTTTATCTTCTTGAACACTTCAATCTTTAATATGGCATGGACAACATTCGGTGGAAACGCTTAATGTATAACTACATACACGCCTCGCTATTCTGGCCAGGTTACACAGGAAAACTGGTAGATTTTTTTTTTTTTTCTTTCCATCATAAATCGTAAATGAGACATTAAGCTTTAATGCACAGCAGAGTATTACTCAATCTTTCATCAATAAAGATAAAATATGCATACATCAGCTTTCAGAAGTATTGGTAATAAGAGAAAAAAGGAAATATTTCATTGTCTACACACGTTGTCCACAAAGGAAGACCTATAGCTGTGGAGTGAGACGCCCGCGACTCACATCCTGAAGGTGACTTAAGAATAGCGGATGCATTCGTTAAATCTGCTGTTGTCTTTTGAGAGTTGGGCTACCTTAATGTTTCTGCTATGTGAATCCACCAAAAGTATTGATTCAAGATGCCTACGCAAAAAGAGAAGTTAGAGAGAAGTATATCTTCCGCCCAAAGCTATTGCGTCAGACTTTAGGGCACGTTTTCACTGTCTCAAAGGCTTTAAAAATACATCATAGATCTCTTTTAAACGCTATTCCGGCATATTTACACAATTTTTGTTAGAGTGCATTGTTTAACTCAGCAAATACATAGATCAAAGCAGCTTTTAGAACAATTGCTTATAAAAGGAAATAAACAGAAAAATCTCTTATCGATAACAAATCCACAGTTTACATAATTTAGTTTTGAGTGCTTTTATATAAAGTTCTAGCAGTGCAAAGTATGTGGTATATTCTGAAAGGACAGATGATAAATATCGCCCAATAATAAGAGCAAAAAGTCTTTATTCTTCTCAACATGCAAGAAAAAGCAGCATTTCTTTCTAGGAATATACTATATTAATAAACGACGTTCGCCAAATCTTTCGTGAGCTACTTTTTACTTTCTTGTACGAAGTAAAAAGGAAGTATTGTAATCGCGAAAAATTTCGGGTATCAGATTTCAACGAAAATATCTATTTTGACAGCTATCGAATGTAATTTAACGACGTTTTTAAGTGACATCAGTACGTAAGGACAGAACAAAAGTCTGTGCGTACGTATGTATGTATCTCGTATAACTCGAAAACAAGTAGACGTGGAACGTTGAAATTTTGTATATAGGACTGCTATAACATGTAGATGTGCACCTTCTATTTTGGTTGCAATCGCACCAAAAGTATGTATAGATATATATCTATCCACTCTGTTACTCGACTCAGTGAGCTCAGTTTTTTTATTCTTATATGTTGGTATATTGTGCATTTTTTTTTTTTTGCTTTAAAAATGATTGAATTATGTTGTTCTTATCTTCCGGTTAAGGTTTTTATGCCTTTAGTAAATCTGCATGCAAGATTTGTAGAATTATCAACAATTTAAAAGTTGTTTAAGTGCGGCTAAGCCTAATCCTTTTCTCATGGCGGCCATATTTGTTTACGGCGAATAGTGGATTTGTTGCCAATCTATAGAAACTAAGCTTCGCAACAACAAAGATAACGCCTTCTTTTATTATTGCGAATAAAATCATGCTTAATCATATCTGGAATTTATTCCAGGAAAGAAGTGTTTAGGGTTTGCTTTGTAATTTTAGTATAGATATTTTGAGATTTTAATGTATTTTTGCCTCGTGGCGAAGTGAGAATTGAATTAATTGAATGAAAATTACTGAATCGTCTGTAAAAAAATGTTTCCTCTTTTTTTTTTTTTTTTTTTTTTTTTTTTTTTTTGTTTGAAAAAAAGTGCGTGCGTGCGTGTGTGTGTGCGTGCGTGTGTGTGTGTGTGTATGTTTGTTTGCTTAATTTCTTTTATACATTGTTTTTGATTTATTATAGTATTTGAACAGAACATGTGGCAACGATTAGATAACTCTTCAGATGATATACATAATTTTTGTGGATTCTGAATTATAAACTTTATAAGTGAATAATTCTCTCATTCACTTTAATAAAGTGAATGAGAGAGAGAAGCTGTAAGATAATTATCTGCTAATGCAATGGAGATCGACTCAACATCCTGCGTAATCTACTAGTAGGCAGCCTCAACATAAACGCTACTATATATGAAGTGAAACAGTACTAATTTTTCTTACGCCCATTAAGTCGCACAAGATTAAATTATAAAAATCACTAAAATATTTAATTCATTTTTAATACATTTACTTTAATTTATAATTAACCTAATTTAGGATCACTCAGTTAATCATAACGGGTTTTTATCCCTTGAACATTTATAAACAATCTACGAAAAAAATTAATACATTTTAATAATTACTACGGAAATTAACTCTTGCTGTTTTCCGCTTGCCGAAAGAAAAGGAATACTCCATTTTGCAAGACAGGATTTGAATAAAGATATGATTATGATTGAATGCATTGTAATGTAAAGTAAATTTTTGTTAATTCGTTGTAATGGATGGAATTTAGTTTGGAGACAATTGAAAACTGAGCTTCGAGAAGAGCATGTTCAAACAACAGTAACATACAACGGCAAAAGTGTGATGGTATAGGGCTGCATGTCAGATGCAAGTGTCGGCAAGGCACGATGAATATACGAAATCTTCAACAAAGCGCCCGTAAACTTCATTTATGCAACAACTTCTGCTTCCAACAGGACAAACGCAAACCATACGCCACATACTGTCCGTCTGTGGTTGCTCTATCATACGCCTCTCATCATTCAGTTCCATTCCCTGACTTAAATCCCATCGGGCAATCTACATAAAGAACAGGGTAAGGAAACACGATATACTGAATAATAACCACATGAAAAGGCTTCTTCCAGAAAAAAGGGACAAAATTTCTTCAAAACAACGAAAACATTGACGATTTCCATGCCAAATAAACACCAGGTTGTTACCAAAACCAGAGGATTCATCACAAAATTAATGACTACATTTTATTCTGTTATTTTCCTCACCATGCTTTTTTACTTTTGTCCTTCATTTTGAAAGGTTTGGTCTATTTATTTTTGTAGGTATTTTTATAATATTCCGAAGCTTATATAAAATATACATGCTTTGATAAAAGTAATGAATCTTACAATTTTTCGCCCATGTTTTGAAAAAATGCGAAATGCGTTTTCCCACGTGCCCATCACCGAGTATTTATTTACAGTTGCATTTTAAGCGAATAATCTAACAGCAGAATGCTGAGAGGATAAACAATAACGGAATACTGATGAACATCCCTATTGTTTATTTTCATTTCACTTAAAGAAAAAACAAATTTAAGAAAAATTAGGCAAAAAAAAGGCAATATAGTTTTTTATGCAACACCCTGCACAAAAAGGAAGTTCGTCGCGTCACAAAATGAGTTTTCATAAATAAATATTTGTTTCTATTTTCCGATTAATAAAAGTTGGATAATTGACTCAGCATAGCACGTGAAGGCCTGCCTTAGGATGTAAATCTTCGCAGAGGATATGCTAAAATAAACTCGTGTGTATTTTAGTTGCCCGTCGAAAAATAAGGAAACCCCGATGAAGCTAGACTAGTCGGCAACCGAATTCGAACTGAACTAGGAGTCCAATGGAAGAGTGTTATCTCCTAGACCACTAGACTCGATCAGTAAGAGAAAAAAAGACTCAAGTAGAAAAGCATATATAGCATAGAAAAAAACTGAATTCGAACAGTTACAAAAATTGCAAAAGATTGCATACTGGAAGGGAGAAATGATTTAAATCAAACACTTAAGTTTTTAACAGAAATGATTCAATCATAAATAGCAAAGTACTGCGATCTGGTAACTGTGAGGTAAGGCAATTTATAGATTTGAAAGGAAGTTTGAGGTCATCACCTGGGTCGCAAAAACAAGTTCGGGACGTCGTACGGAGACACGTGGATGTATTGCATAAACACTGCCTTTATATTAGTTGCTCTGAGTGATACGACAGGCCCCTGGAATCCGCCAATCACTTCAAAATTCCTATGATGCAAAGAAAAGCAGCATGTAACGGGAATGGTCTATAGAAAATATTTGTCGATCGTAACAGTTAGATTTTTCAGCTAACTAGATGCTAACTGCAGGGAAGCTCATGCTTTTTATCCATAAGAGTCTTAAAAAAATTTTCATACACTTAAAACATAGTACAGGTTTCGGTTTCGATTGAAATGTTTTCATACTTCATTTATAAAAGTTCTGCTTTTTTGCATCTCTAATTTCAACAGTTCAATTTAATTCACTGATTTTACACTATCCTTCCTGAATTTTCGAGAAGTCAATCTTAACCTCGTAGGTTTACCGTAGCCGGTTAGCTTAACGCTGTTACAGGAGTTAAACTGGACCTGAAAACGAAAATCTTATTGCGCTTCTGCCCCCTCCCCGTTTACTACTTATCTTTGTAATTTATTTGTAATTTTATTAATATAATGATATTAATAATTCGGTAAACCTCTGTTTCAATTCAATATTCTTCTTTAATAGACTCCAGTAGCTTTGAATAGGGTTATTTCATTATGAAAATTGATTATCTGCATAACCGACACACTTCTTCCTGCAAACTGTCTCCGCAAAAGATCAAAGTCGTATTTAACCGACGGTGCTAACTTCAGAGAGGATTCACAGGGTATTTATACTTATATTGCTGCTAATACAGCAATTAAAAAATAATGAGTATGCTTTACAAAAGCAATGCATGTACATTTTTGTCTACTACATCAGTAGTCTTCAATTGTCTCTTGTATCTCTATAAAGGAACATAAAAGCACCAATTAAGAGTACAAGTCACAAGTACAAAGCATTCTCTGCCGAAGTACGCTAAAAACTACTCATTCAATAATTACAATAACGGCGCAAAATATTTAAACGGTTTATAAAACTCTTCTATAAAACATAGTATTAACTATATGCATTGCTAATTACATTTCTGAGGCGGTTTCGCCCTTAGCACTGCATACCTTCGCGGGCGTAAGTGGTAGCACACCCGGAACAGACGACAAACGAAAGATCCGAAATTCGAATCCCGGCAAGCGCACGGCTAATGTTTTGCATTTCCTGCTTTGAAACGCTTAACAGACGCTCTATATTAATTAGAGACAATTGTAAAAAATAAAATAAAAGCATAAGTAGATGTATATCTGTTGTTTTCAAACTGCTTAACTTGCAAAATTTTAATTTGAAAGGGAAACTTAAAAATTTACTCAACGCCAAAAGATAACACTAATGAGAACTAGCAATTAGGCAGCTTACGTAGATGGTAAATTGAAGATCGCTGGGATGAGAATAATTGCCATGCCATGCAGATGCCTTGACAGCGTAACGCAACGGGATGTGAAACTTGAAAAAAAAAATTGAGCTACAGACGTATCTAGCATCAAAAAGGCTTTATAATTTTGGGCAACTAAATAAATAAAAAACATAATAAAAATAATTTTCAATATATTTTTTAGTATACAATACAGGCCGCCCGCCACAGATTGTGGTTAGCAACGCTGACTAACGTACTAAGGGGTTCGGGTTTGAATCCTGGAGAAGGCTTGGATGTTTGCAAATGTATATTGTCTGTGCGGCATGGGGGCAATAATATGCGACGAGTCGAAAGTCCTCTCGGTGGGAGTCGCCCCCCCCGGGTTGCTCTCCATCAAAACTGGGGGGGGAAAAAACGGGGGGGGGGGGGCAGAACAGAGCAAAGTCTGTCACCTGTATGGTGCTCAAGGCTTGCACTCCTTACCACCAAGAATTTCGTGGGCTTGTGCTGATATTACTGTCAGACATGTGAGATAAGTCGAAACAACAGTAATAGTTTACAAAAAAGGAAATTGGATGTGATTCTCACTTGGGTAGCCGACAACTCATTGCATATCGTGAATTATTCAGAAAAGGTAACCGAACACTATCTTTCGGACGAAAAACCTGAAACCGTGTGTATACGTGATCACAGCAACCCAAAAATATTACAGAATTTGAATTAAAAAATGAAAAGAAAAAGAAAAGAAAAGAAATTTTGATTTTAATGACCCGCATCCCTTATATAAAAAATCGAGACATAGACTAATGAAAAAGACCAAAATTACTAACTCAAAACTTCTTCTGAAATGTCATCTTTTAGCAAATAACATTCACAGCAAGTAGTATTTAGAGGGGGGGAGTCAATACAGTTGAATTGGCCAAAATCCGATTTGAAACATAATTTTCAGTTTCCAAGAAGAGAATTCTCCAAAGCATCTACAACGAAACACATCGGTGAATAAAAGATCCGGCTTAAGTTTAACGAAAAGTGCGAATTTCCAGAATCAGCAATCTTTCTAAGAGAAATAAATCATATTCCAACGCCCCCCTCCCAAAAAAAATTAACGTCTCTGATGATACAGTGATCAAGTAAAATCTGCTGAACACTAGCAATTTCGTAGTGTTGCTACCGCGACAATGTGAAGAGATTTTCGTCATTTTGCCTCTCCATCGAAACGTTCACCATAGAAAACCTTTTCTCTAACCGCACCAAGATTTCTTCTGAATTGATTAATTAATCAAATCCAATACTGTTAATTTACAGCTAAATTTATCAGTCGAAAAGCATTAAAAAGCAATCTATATTAAGATATACAAATAAACTGTTTGTTAAATATAATCATTATCGCAATCTTTCAGTGCCTAAATACCAATGTCTAAGATCTCAACATATAAATATCTAACAGCTAAACTTATTCAAAATATTGTGATTACAAAAGTCAAATTTTTTGTTGAAATATCACAGACAAAAATTCATAAAAGTCAGTTAAATACATTAATTAAAATCCCACAGACGCATACATAACATATATTATACAAATACCCGTTTCCTGACTTTCTATTTTGATATAACGAATTAATGGCACAAAAAATAAATAATATTTACCATTTCATTTTCCTCCATTCGCCTTGCAGTCAAACATATATTATTTATTTACAACGCTTGCAAAGAAATCGATTTATAGCATGCAACTGTAATAGTGCAGCTCATATGGTTTTCAGAAACAAAAAACAAGATTCTGATCGAAAAGAGCTACTATGGCATAACATAAAGCTACAGAAAAGCCAAGCTTTATTTGCAAAAGCCGACTTTTCGATCAGGAAAGAATTCCCAAGTATATCAAGTTGCGTGTGATTTACATATCAGTGATTCAAGTACTGATTTATTCTAGCTGGTCAGATGGGAATAACGCTGTACCTCTTCCTCACCAGGTGGATGATACATGAGACAGTAGTGAAGAGCATCAATATGCAAAAGCTCGAAAAGAAACTGGAGACACATATATATGAAGTGGGGAAAACCCTAGTTTCATGATTCCTCGGTTCATTGTTTCTTTGTTTATATTTTTAAATCCCAAAAGATGTATTAACACGACTAATGCATTTGCTGTTTATAAATAAATAATGTTTCGGCAGACAAAAATTTAATCTAGTCGCACAACTTTCTGAATTAACTTTTAGGAGTTATGTTAAACACTAAAGCCTTTTTCCATTACTGCGTTACCAACGCGCAGCGTATTCGGAGAAACGCATTCGGACGGGATACGAGATTCGATGTTATTGGAAATTTTTAGTTCTGCTTATGAACTGTGAAAGTAAAGCAAGTTAGAAATTTTTTAATAAGTAAGTTTATAATTCATATTATGAACATCTCTAATTGCATAGAAGCTGGAGTAATTTTAAAAAATTTCTTTGCGTTTGTAGAAGACTTAAATATTAACGAAATAATATATAATTAAAACTAAAATGTACTGTTACTACAAAACAAATAAAAAAGTTACACACATTTAAAAATAGCTGGTACCTTAAAAATACAGAGCAACTGTAAAGAAAGGTTCACAATATCTACACAAAATTTGCTATGCTTGTATACCGCTGACTGCTATGCGAGATCGTATAATTTTTTAAATTATGCTCAAATTTGGGGAGAAAACAGATAGAATACAAAATTTTAGCATCAATTTCTTCAATGTCATAGCTGGATAATTTATTAGAAATCTCGCTTGTTTTAAAATGCACTATGCGCAGTTACATTTTATGCATAATCCAAAAAATATTATTTTTAATTTATTAATTTTAAATTCGCAGCTTTTTATAGAAGAAGTTATAAAAATAAGCTTTTTTCTCTTTATATATGTATGCATACTTAAGATAAATAAAATGGAAATACTTAATTAATTCCTGTGCTTCAGCTGGAGAGAACTGAATTTTAAAGCAATTATTATAATAAGTTTTTTAAAAATTGTTTTATTAAAAATGTTCAAGGCATTAATACTGTCTCATGTTCACTGGTATTGAAAAATATATATATATATACAGGGAGTAGATTTTAAATTCGTATTATATTATAACTTTCAAAATAAATTCTTCAGTGGAAAATTTAAATAAATATGAGCATAAACAAAACATTATATTTAAAGCACACAATAATAGAAATAAGTTTTAAAACACAAATATAGATCAAATTAGAATACGGAGCTCAGAAAGTTGCAAACAGGGTGGAAAAAGAGTATCAGATTCGAACTCACAACCCAAAAAGCCACAAATCGCTACCCCCAGCTTTACCACTACGCTATCACTACAGCGATAACACTAAGAAACCTTTACCGAGTTTCCAGACTGCAAGTGTTGAATGTGATTACCATTATTTTTACAAATTTTGCACACATGTAAATCATTTTAGTGAAATTATATGCAAATTGTAATATCTCTTGTACAATGTAAGACTGTGAAGCAGCCGGAAAATTCTCTTCCAGATTCTTATTTTTCACATGTCAATAAAATATTTACATATAAAATTATCGATAAATTATAATTAGTACAGCAGTAAAAACATCTCTTTATTTCTATTCTTTAATCTTTTATTTCGAACAATCCGCCTTTTATGTCTACCTGTTAAAAGGTATTTTCTCTCTCCTTCCTGCATGCCTTCGTAGCGTAACGGTAGCACACTCGGCGCGTATTCGAGAGGTCCAAGTTCGACTCCCGGCGAGGGCATTGCACATTGTTCACGTCTTCTGCTTCAAAATAACCTAATGACTCTACAGTGGAGCCCGAACTAAAAAAGTAGTGGTGGATAATTATTTGTCACCACCAGAATTTTGCGGTTGGGTTCCTTAATTCTAAGTCGCCCTTTAAAAGGAGGAGTATATAGGGTATTTTCTCCCTCCTTCCAGCATACTTTCGTAGCGTAATGGTAGCACACTCGGCGCGTATTCGAGAGGTCTAGGTTCAAGTTCCGGCGAGGTGATTGCTCATTTTTTGTGTACTCCTGCTTAAAAAAAGTCGTAATGACTCCACAAGTTCCAGAAACGTAAAGTGTTTTTAGAAAAATAAATTTCATCAACCTACCATTGGTTCTGCATGCATTCAATCCATTACGAACCCGTACGCATGCAACAATACTGTAACAGCACACACTATGAGTATCTTCTAATGTCTTACATATACCAAGAACTTAATTATGCTAAAAAGAATAAACTTTGAAGAAAACTGACAAAGACCTTAACATTTAATTCCATCTATAAAGACCCTCTCTCCCTAAAAAAAAAAGTGTTCTAAATAAACCGCCCACTTTGAACACTGGTGAATTTTTAGTAATACTCAATTCTCTTCGTAAAGTATCCATATTAAATCATCTTAAGTAATTAAAACTAAAATTCGCAGAAAGTGAATACTTATCAGTACTTTTTCCCTAACATACTACTTGTTTTCGGCGTCATATTAGCGCATTTTAACTTCTTTCTTTAGAATCTAAATATTATCTAGTTAGTTATCTAGTCATCTAAAGATCATTTAGATTAGCTAGTTATTATATTAAAGTTTAGATAAAGTTATCTAGTCATCTAAAGATCACCTAGTTATTAAAGTTTAGATAATATTTCCGGTATGAACGACGGCTGCATTTGCCGTTTCGGCTTCGAGTCACATTTTAATTTCCTGAGCTCGTTATTCCAGCACTATACTTTATAAAGAATAGTTTTTTGAATAAACAGCAAGCAGCTTTGTTCATCTCTTGGAAAATCCTAAATTGTAAACTCCACTACATAAAAATATATAAGTAAATATAATAAAATAAAACTATGATTAAATGAAAAACGTAGTTTCGTGAGCAATGTTTATAAAGACAATGATCACCAGGAAAGAAGCCAGACCAAACTGGGGACGCTTAACACAGAAGAGGAAATTGGTTTGGTTGGTTTATTTCGTTACGGCAAAACACTCCTTCGCTGGTGTATTAATTTACACTCATGCAGGAAAGAATCTAGCCTATGAAAGCCTCATCCTGGGTGGAAGACACTGAGGATGAACATATTTTTTCTTCACAGCATGACATTAATACCGAGGGGGGGGAATGTCCAAGTATAGCAAAGTTCATATAAGTGTTAAGAAAAAGAGTTCGAAAGGATGCGGGATGCAATTTCGAAGGTAGCGGCGAGTATCATTATAGCAAGAATTGGGAGGGATAGCAATTACAGCAATTATATGGCAGATTTGAAGAAAGAATTGAAGAGTGAAGAAGACGCTGCAGCTGGCTCAAATGAACAAGTGCCGATAGAAGCTGGCAGTCTTTCAGCCAGAGGGGCAAAAAGCACTCGAGGGCAATCTGCCTAAAGAAAAGGATGCCTTCATGGAGGGCTTTCTAATGGAAACGGGTTCGTGTCCATATTACACATTAGGAAAAACAAAATGACACTACAAAAATACTCAAACAAAAAAGCATTAAGTGATGTGGCTTTAAGAGAAAAATAACCTTTTATCGTTACTTTACAGGCAAAATCACTTCAGTCTCACTTTAAATCTTACTTAAATAATATTGCCACAACAAACCAAAAAAAAAATAAATAAATAAATAAATAAATAAAAATATATCTACACACTATCAAATTAATGAAAATTTCGTAATTAATTGAATGTTATATTAAATGCGATATAACTATTCATTAAACACAAATACCTAACAAACAATGAATTAAAATAAAAAGGAAAAAGGAAATACAAATACTTTGCCTAAATCAACAATTTTGTCAAAGCATTTGTATTTCCTTTTCATTCGTATTTCCTTTTCAGCAACAATCAACGGGAGAAAAAAACATACACACAAAATCATTTTCATAGTTTAAAGATCAAAGAAAAGAAGAAGAAAATTTAGAATTCGTTACTGCTATAATTAACCATATAAAATCAAGAAACTGATAAAATATAAAAGGATGAAAAATGAAACTTATC
Source organism: Stegodyphus mimosarum (assembly GCA_000611955.2). NCBI lineage: Eukaryota > Metazoa > Arthropoda > Arachnida > Araneae > Eresidae > Stegodyphus > Stegodyphus mimosarum. The sequence goes on from KK112609.1 coordinate 28,494, forward strand.
GTTATCTTTAAACATAATGTGATGTGAGTAATCCCGTCGAGGCGCATGATAAATGATGAGACATTTGAAGATAAGATGAGATGATTGAAGGTTGAGATCTTACTGCCATAAATGAGATTTCATTTTTAGCTAACGGCCTACTCGAAGCTACTGGCAAACTTGTTCAAGCATGATACTATTCACGCAGTGCAAACTCTGAAACATGGGTGATCCAATACTATTAAACTGCAATCACAGTAATTTACACACATCGCACTGTCTTACGTAGGTACACCTACATTCATTTCCAAATTTCCTCGCTACCTACACTTCAGAGTCAACTGCAATGCAAGGCTATTAGTCACTCGACTGCGCATATTTGTCTTTTTGTTCCTGAAATGTCAAAGCTTTCGTTACACGCATGTAGGAAAATTGGCTGCTCTTAACAATAATAGCTTCTATTTACGATTCGAAATCACTATTGGCCATAAAGGCTTGTAGAGACATTAGGACTTTTCTGAAACAAGGAAATCGAAGAAATCAGAGAATGCCCTCGCCGGCCAGAATCGAAAAATACCCCCGCCAAGACTCGAACCCTGGACCTCTCGAATACCCGGCAATTGTGCTAACCGTTACACCCCAAAGGCGTGCAGAAAGGAGGAAGAAAACACGTTATATACTCTCCTTTTTAAAGGCGACTAGGCATTAGGGAACCCAATCGCCAAATTCTGGTGGTGAAGAATCGTCATTCACCATCTTTTAGTTCGGACGCCACTGTAGAGTTATTAGATTTTTTGAAGCAGGACCACATGAAAAATGAGCAATGCCCTCGCCGGGACTCAAACCTGGGCCTCTCGAATAAGCGCCGAGTGTGCTACCGTTACACCACAAAGATATGCAGAAAGGAGGGAGAAAATACCTTATAGGATAACTAAAACGAAACTCTAGTTAAAATGAATCCGAAATACAATGATCTTGCGCCCCAATGGCTAAGTGTTTTAGACCACTCAATACTGGTACCTCGACCTGAATTCCAATCTAGGCAAAAGGCTGTTTGCATGAGTATTTTTCGTGGTTTTCCCGTAAGTAACGAGAAAACTAGTCAGTTTTCCTTTGAAAGCCCTTCATGAAGGCATCCTTTCCCAAAGGCAGGTAGCCATTGTGTACCCTGCCATGTTCAAATAATATAATATAATCTACAGTGACTTAGTAATTACCGATTCAATAAAACCACCGAGTATTGGCAGTTTTGTCGGGCTTCCGAGTACTGGAAGCAAGGACTGGCTACAAGAAAATATTCAGTTTTCTTGATATGCATATTCAAAACATTTGTTTTTCAAAAGAAATCCATCACCTCATTGATTCGGTCTCTACGTCAATTATCTACTTTTGACTCACGCGCAAACCTGTACCTTACAGGAAGTTCTCCAAGATGGCACCTCTCGCCCTACGTAGAGCAACGCGGCATATTTTGTACTAAAAAAATAACCAAATAATCTCACACGTAACTTTATACGGTATTTCTCCCGCCTTCTTAGTATGCCTTCGTGGTGTAGTGGTCAGCACAATCGGCGCGTATTCGAGAAGTCCGTGGTTCGAGTCCCGGCGAAGGCACTACTCATTTTTTATCTCTCCTATTTTCGAAATATACCTAATGTCTCTACAACTTAAGCAAGACCAAATCTTCGCACGCCATGGATGGAAAACAAAAACACTATTTCATTACAAGGCGTATCGTAAATACACTCGTGCGCAAAATTAAGAAAATTACCACACTATACCGAATTTCTATAAAAATAATACACAGATTTCAATGAAATTTGATATCAGTATACATTTATAACAGCGAAAGAGATATACAAACTCAAAATTTATTTTAGGTAAGCATGGTTACAAGAAAAACTCATAATGCAGAGTGCCAAAATCCACGTTGTGATATGGAACTGAAAATGAGTCTAATATAGAGCATGGCCCCCCTCACAGGTACACAGGTCACGCGGCGTGACGACGCACTGGACAGGAGGCAGTTGAGGAGTCCCTGGGGTAGCTGACTCCTGCAGTAAGGCAGTTTTCAACTGCGGGATAGTTCTCGGAGAAGGATAGCGAGATGAAATTGCAACTCTCTAGAGCTTCCCAGACATGGTCTATAGGTTAAAGTTAGGAGATCTGGTTGGCCAATACATGCGGCGAGTATTCTCACTTTCCAGTAATCATTGATCACTTGAACCCTATGTGGACGAGAGTTTTCGTCCATTAACAGGGATCCAGGAACAACTTCGCATAGAAAAGCCGAACATAAGGCTCTAAGATCTCTTCTCTATACCTCATAGCAGTCAGGAAGACCCTTGTCAAACACAGGCAGGAGTTTGAGGCTGTCCATCTTAATGCCTGCCCAAACCATTACACCTCCACGACCCTAATGATCCTTTTTCCTGATGAAGGAAGGGTGGTATAATAGCGTTCTAGGCTTTCTCCAGATACAGATACGTCGAGAATCAGCATCCAGGCTGAATCTCGACTCCTCTGTAAAAAGCACTGCGCTCCACTCAAATCTAGCCCAAGCCGCATTGTCTGCACCATGCTAAACGCACTCTCTTGTGTGTTGCAGTGAACAGAACACAAATAGCGGGTCTTCTGGCAAACAGACGACATCTCATGAAACCCTTCGGGCAACTGTAGACCGTAAAACTGGGGTTCCAATGGCAACATAAATTTCATTTCCTCACATGCATTTCCTCACATGAGAGCTGCGAAGCTGTAGTAGCCTTGTGTCGCCAAATAATGATCCTCATTCGTGTTTTTGGACCTTCGTCGAACCTCTCCAGGTCTCCTCGATATGGATCCATCTTGGCATTACATTCACCTTTGCAGTCACCAACGCTTGTGATTGGCCTGCCTCCAATCTAGAGCCAATTCTCCATCTCATTCCGTCATCCATACGTTCGTGGCTACTCATTTTACCTGATACTTTATAAAATTTACCCAGGTCTTGAAAGAAACACGGAGAATGTTGTGAAGTAGTACGAACATGCAAAATCGCCGAATACTCCTCGTGTGCTTACATCCCCTCCAGAATCACAGCTCCGATTAGCTATTCAACTGTGAATAATTCTTCGGGGGCATAATTAGTGTTTTGGGATCAATACGTTTCTTAAAAATAGACATAATTTGTAATGTAATAATGCTGAGTTGATATCATAGTAGCATGACATAAAAAGTACCAAATTCCAGAAGATTCCATTTTTAACCAAATTTAGCACAGATATATCAAAAGATTGGAAAGCAATACACTCTTATTCCACTAATAAAAAAATGCCGAAAAACAACTCGTTATAGGCTTTCTAAGCACAGAAACAGAGTACAGAACTTACAGAGTATGCAGAAGAAACTGTTGTGATGCAATCTCGGAAAAATGCTGAGTGAGTAGAAGCCTTTGCATGCGCGGAATTACAGTTTCGGTAGTTATGAACAATACGAAAAGGTACTCAGCTGGTTGGGATACGAAATGACCGCGAAGTTTCTGCGCACAGAAAACAAGTAAAAAAATGTAAGAAAATACAAAGCCAATCGAAACTACAGAAACGACCATGTTTCTATCTACAGTTTTAAATTTGAATTGCCTGAATTTAGTACTGGAATGGATCCTTGTGTCCTTTGCACTACTGTAAGTAATAACACCGATGGGTAGCTGTTAAAAAGTTACAGTGTACTTCCTGCACAGCAAATGATCCAACTTTATCGAGTTGTCTGTCTATAGTAAATTGAGACATCTGGAGACCACAGCTCTCGAGAAGCCGGTTTGCAAAGGCTTCATCTGCCTGAGAACGATCTCTCTTGGCCTGTGAGACTATAAAGTGGTCATCACTGAGCATTGTTCGTGAGTGACTACAACTTTTCCTTCTATCAACCATATCTGTTTGAAGGGACACAATACTAGAGACAGGGAATGTTCCACCTCCAACTTTACGAACATCCTTCATCATGCCAAACCATATATACGTTTTCAGGCAGCCATTGTGCTGTATTACGGAATGAAACGCCTAGAATGTCTGTAACGATTGTATTCGCCGTTTTAAATAATGCTATAAGAATTCCTGAATTTCTGCTTTTATTGTTTAAAATCGCAATTCAAGCATCTGAATACGCTCCAGTTTCCCGCTAAAAATCTGTGGTAATGCAAATCTCTATAAGCTTTTTTGATAGATAACTCAGCTCCTAAAAATTCTTCCCCCTGTTTACTATATATAATACTGACGATCTTAGCCATTTCATTCTGAAACCAAATCAATGAAGTGATGACTTACGTTATACAGTGTAGAGGAGACAATAATTCCATAATAAATTCCACAAAATTTGAAAATTTTTAAATAAATAAATTGCTCATATTTACATTTCTAATGTCATTTATATAAACTGACAAAATTTACTCTTCTCAGCTGACGAAATTTTATAAAATTTCAGCTTATAATAAAACCGATTCCTGCCGACTTACATTAAATAAAATTTTAAAGCGTTCTTACGACGTAATGCCCAAGCCAACTAACTTTAACTAAACTATCAAATAAATTTTTGACATATTTTTAATGCACAGTGTTACAACCTTAGCATTTCTGACCGGCTATTGTTAAAGCATTACACCGCTCGGCTAGTGCATCCAAAAAATAAAACATGCAATTCTTTTGCAACAGCTATACCGAAAATGCAATTTTAAACCCTTAGACATTGCTAGTATACAATGCTCCAGATAAGATTAAATGTGCATAACATTTGGGAGCACAGAGAGTAACCGTGATAAATTCTATTGAAACAAATCTCATGGACAGTGTTAGAAGCTACCTTAAACACAGCCAGATCTAATTCTGCTTTCTATTGCTAATAAATTATTAAAGCACCAAAACCTCATCATTCACCGTTTACAACAAACAGATTTTAAATTATATGTATATTCAACAAGTAAGTTGGAAAGTTTATCATGCACCACACGTCAGAGGTAATTTTTGAAGCTACCTTGCCTTTAAAAGGATATAAGCTTATCTCAGCAAAAAGACCAGCAGACATGGTTGCTATGGTAACTTATGCATCGTTATTTGAAGTAAAGCACGTTATTTTTCTCGCATACGAAAAGATTGCTAAGAGAAACTTCATCAATTATGCAGTTTTATTTTTAATGAAGAAGTCATCCTACTGAAACCGATGACTTAAGATGGCTAGATGAGGGAATTGGTTTCAGAGTTAAATTTTTGATAGCTCTGAACTAGCTCCACTCCCCGTTCCCTACGCAGAAACGTTTAAAGTTGAAGCAAAAGCAAAGCAAAAGATGTTTTCAAATACCCTCCTGCTTACGTAATTAGATTCTGAAAGAGATAAAATAATAAACAAACAAAATAAATCTATGCCATACTTTTAAACAGAGAAACAGAAGACGCAAAGAACATGAATGAATAAATTAATTAATTTAGCGATGTCTATTTCGTTTCATGCCTACCTTTCTTTTATTATTTCCTGCCTGAACATTGAAACTCCTTTCATTTCGCTAACTGTTATTACCACATATAAAGTCGATTATTATACTTAACTTCATCTAAATCAACACATTCATCTAAAACAAAAATCAACACTGCAATTCAAAAACGCGTGTGAAAATGATGTTTTTAATTTTTTCTTACTTTTCTTCTGCGCGCGTGCGTGCGCGTTTGTATGGAAAAGATATAACATATTTCACGCATCAATACATTAAAAGCTCAAAAAAGTCTCTAAAATAATTTCATATATAACCTACATTCTATTTCGCAATTTTCATATATAACGAATAATGAACTCTTCAGTTTTCCTCATCCTATTCCGGTAAGCAATCTTTAAATTTTATTTATTTATTTATTTATTTATTTATTTTAAGCCAGGAACGGAATATCAGTCGACGCTTAATTCTGTAAAATTTTTTATAAACTGTCTCTTTCTCCAATGACCAATATAAACTTACTTCAGATAAGATTTTTATTTTCATTGTTAAGGCTTCTAGCAAGTCTTAACTATCATACTTCTGAATAGTTTTATTCTTGCTATTTAAATTTTATACTTTCCAGACAGGAAGGTAATTTATCGCAATTATAGACTTTTTTAGCTTTTATTTAAGCTAATATCATATAAGGTATTTTTTCCCTCCTTTCTGCGTGCCTTCGTGGTGTAACGGAAAGCACTCGGCGCGTATTCGAGTCCTAGCGAGGGCATTGCTCATTTTTCATGTACACATCTTCAAAAATACCTAATGTCTCTACAGTGGCGCCCGAGCTAAAAGGTGATGCAGGATTTGGCAAATGGATCCCCTAATCCCCAATCGCCCTTTAAAAGGGGGAATAAAAAGGTATTTTTTCCCTCCTTTCTGCATGCTTTTATTACACACGGCGCGTATTCGACAGGTCCAGGTTTGAGTCCCGGCCAGGGCATTGCACATTTTTCATGCCTCCAGCATCAAAATAACGTAAAGACTTTACAGTGGCGCCCGAACTAAAACGTAGATGATTATTCTTCACCACCAGGATTTCGCCCTTTAAAAGGAAGAGTATATAAGGTACAAATGAAAGAAATACGAATGTTTTCCCTCTTTCTGGCATGCCTTCGTGGTGTAACGCTTAGCAGACTCGGCGCGTATTCCAGAGGTCCAGGTTCCAGTCCCGGCGAGGGCACTGCTCATTTTTCATCACTCTTGCTTCAAAATCCTTAAGACTCTACAATCATAATGGATCATAGTTAAAAAGTATTTGATATCAATAACATAATCAATTTTACATCAATAAACCAATTATTCGGCCGAATTCAGGAAAATTATTCGTTTAACTTAATAATTTGCATAGAAGACAATTGTTCGGCTTTCTCCACAGTTGTCGGTACTAATAAACTGTAGAACTACTTTACTATAATGCCACCCTTCTTCCAAACAGATTTCGGAAAAGCTTCCAGCTGAACATGTAACACGGCATCATAGATTTGTTTTCAATTGTAAAATTATTAAGTAACTACGCGGAGTGAAAAACTGAAGTTCAAAATACAAAAATGTGCAGATCTTCCGTCTTTCCAAATCGGTGCCTAAAATTTATTCCAGATGTAAATCTATAAGAGCTGAAAACTAGCGTGTTTTGCTTTTCGGCCACGTTGTTGCAAATCTAAATCTTACTATTATTATTAAGTCTAAATCTTACTATTATTCGACCGTATTGTTACGTGCCTGCTAGTATTCGTCGGTGATCTTAAATAACGGCCAACTCTGTTAGTTATCTCTGTGTATCTATCTATTTTAGTTAGTATTAGATTACTTCTTATTTTCTATCTTGAGTTTAAGCCCAAGTGGAAGCTTATTGTAACCCCGAGAAGGAGCCATCTGTGCAATTATTTTGAGTTGGAATAAAGGTAAATTTAACCCTTCTTTGGACTTGTCATTTGCATACGAGAACTCTGCGATAAGTCGCTACAGAGTTCTTCAGTATTCTAGCTTGCAAAGGCTATCGATTTAACTAGGATATTACAATACCAGGAAGCGATATAGATGAATTACTGCAATAGATTGGCATCTTTACATGTATTTATAATATATTCCTTGTAGGAAATGTATATAGGTTTTGTTGGTATCTCTAAAAGGGTAACTGAATAAGTAAGATGAATAAAAGAAGAGACATATTCTTTAGAGTGAAGAAACACCTAGTAGCATCTCTTGAATATGCGCTAGAAGTGGTAACCGACATTTGAAGGGAGGGCATAAAATAAGAATCGTCAGGAAGCCAACAGGAAGAAAGGCAGATGTCAGCTGTCATCTCACGATCTTGGAAATATGCAAGAACTTGGGAAAATTACATTTCGAAAAAATACTCTCATACATTTATTTTGAAACATTTCTACAGTACTGACAGAAGGGTTATCTCCAAAAATGTATTTAGATATGAGTAAAAGCAAAAACAGTTATGAAAACACTAATTAGTGTGGGTAAAGTTTTCAATGCAAGTAAAATGGACGACTGCTTCTTAAAAGATATAAGCACTATTACAGTTGCTATTACTATTACACGTCCGAAAATGCAGTAATAGGAATTTTAAGAATTATATTTACCTTTTTCCGGTGCATTAGACTAAATTCAAAATAATCATTCTGCTTATCATTCCATTTCTTATCGAAAACAATGTGAAACGCCAGAATTGAATTCTAACTCTTCAACAGTTAAAAAAAAAAAAGTTTTGGATGACGTCAAATGTTCAAAATGAAGTTGGTTTTTCTCATCCACCATTTCGGCAAACAAAAGCTGATCCTAATATCTTTGTATTCATTTTCTTTTGAAAGGAAAAAAACAATTTCGTATCAAGTAATGATTTAAAAGCTAACTAGAAAATGAAAGTATCTAAAAAATTTTAATCCGATTTAGTTAGCGTTTCCCAAGCGCATTCTCTGTAACAACTGAATGTAGAAAAACTCCTACAGAACTCTCCCTTCGCTTAATTACTTATCCTGACTTATGGGCTGCTGCACTGCGTAAATAAGTTATCTTTTATTTATAATACCTGGCCGAAAAACATCCTGCCCTTTCGTCTTTTACTACCAGAGTTGCATATTTGAAGTATTTATGCAAGAGTTCTAACGGTCTAGAACACCCAGCATTCAATATCAAACTAGTTTTCTCACATCCGTCAGTTCCACAGATGGCTAAAGCCATTTCATCCTCTTAAGTTTAAATAATAAACATACAAGAGCCGCTTTTAGTTACTTGTTTTAAGTATAACATTCTTGTTACTTTTCTCTCACTTACTTCTTTATCCAAAATAAATTTCCCCGATGTTTTTTGCAGTTTATCAAATATTTTTAAAAAAGGGGAGTCTCCGGATTCCCCATAACCATAAATATAACAATTTCATGTTTAGTCCTTGGTATGTACTCCAGCTCATAACTCTTAGAGCATTCGTTATAATTTTCTATTCCAAATTTACAACTATATATACACATATACCTATGAATCTGCAGGCATTTTGATAGACTTTATCATTTTATTAGCAATAAGTCTAAATATGCAGCTCATATTATCTGGCGCAAAGCTTCTTTTGGTATATACAGCTAAAGCAGAAACCTTTTTGAATCAAGGAACTGCAGTTTAGCGAAAAAAACACCATTTATAAATTCGGTTCTCATGCTTTTATCAGCAAAAATACAAGCATAGCGGTCTTCATGCGATATAACAATAAATTAAGTTTAAATTTCAGAGCATGAAATACTATGCATTCTCTCCCGCGGTCTGCTCATACTGGAAGATTTTCCCTATCGCATCTGGACGCTCAGGTTTAGAACTTTCTTCTGAAACTAGAATTTCAGTTTTATAGTCACTCAAGTATAGCTAGAAGCTTTTTTTATCCGAATTCATAATGAAACAGGCTCCATTCATATTAATCACATTTTTAAACAGTTTGCCGTTTCTTCTGATATTTTCCATATTCATGCAATGCTATAGTACAGGTAACAAACAGGCCCAACAGTGATTGTTATGAAATGTCATTTACAACGCAACAGAATGCTCTAAGAACTACAGTTTAAATCTCACAAATTAATTTCAGCTGAATCAATAAAAGTTCTTTCAATGCAGAAGAAAAATACACTGCTCAAAATAATGACGGGAAATTATAATTTTGCTTATAAATTGCGAAAGAGGGAAAATTTTGTTAACTGAAGCATGAAACATAAGTTTTGTAAGCTAAGGAAAATAAAATTTAAGAGAACTAGGAATAATTAAATTTCACTCCCGTTTCTTTATCAAGAGACAAAAAAACAAAAAAAAAAGCTAATTTTGTACACTTCATAAAAAAACAAAAATAGGAACCCAGGGATGAAAATGATTTTTAACAAGGAATATTTTTCCCCCTGACCGAAAGCAATATTGCACACATATGGGGCATGGAGTCAATTTTGTTATGAAGAAGATACTAAACAACTAGACCATTCACTCCGACTTCTGAAGAACAGCTATTTCCAGCAGCTGAACTGTTTTGAGGGAGAGTTAATTAACTAGAAATCTTTCTCTTAAGAATGCCCCTAACATGTTCAATGAGGTTAATGTTTCAGGAACATGTTGTCCATTCCATTCAGAGGATTCTTTTGTCGAAAAGTAAGTCGTCCATAAGCCGAGCACGATATGGCCTAGCATTATCCTCCACGGGAATGAATTCATCCCCGATTGCTTCAGCGTAAAGAACTACAAAAGGTCAGAAGATATCATTGCAACATCGCTCTGGCGTCAGTGACCCCTTTTTTATCTACATCTTGTTACAACCATTAATACAGAAATACCGCCTCAAAGCATCACTATGCCTCCCTCCTAATCGCACCCTTCCGTTCACAAATGCAGGATTATTCGGTGTGCTACATTCTCTCCAAATGATAAGTCACTCTTTTCTAGGTTGCCACTGCAAAGCGAGGCTCATTATGTGACGACAATATTGCTCTATCCACTTCGTCTCCATATGAGATGCTTTGTGTCGATCTTCCGCAGGCAGTACAGTGGCTCGCTGTAAAAGAAACACAAACCACAGGTTTCCCAGCATATGAGCCAACACTAGGGAGTCGGTTTCAAACAGTGTGAGTTTGTTCAAACAATTTGTGTTACTATAGCCTGTGGAACTCTAAAGATGCCGTCCCAAGAAAATGGCTTTCATATCAATGATTTTTTTTGGTCGTTAGCGTTAAATACCCCTCCCAGTTTTGTTGCAAGTTTATGGCCTTTTCATTATCTTCGCTTCACACTTCCAGAATCCAAAAATCGATTCAAGAGCTTGGAAATGACACTTCGGCACATCCTAAACGCTTTCGACATAACGGTTTGCGTTTGCCCGCTTCTAAAAGAATAATGGCCTCCTTTGCTACTGGACTGTTCACACATCATATTCACTGCTACGGAGCAATCAAAGCATGTTATTTGTTTGTAATTTCAGCCTAGATTAAGAATCCTGATAGTCATTTTTCATACTGGCCGAAATCGCAAAATTTTCGATAGCACAGAGAAAATTTGCATCTTTCTTAGATTTTAAATGTGATAATTTTCATTTTTTTCTTTCATTATGGCTAAAAATATTAAATTAAATGGGGGTTTTTTTTCCACACCAAACTACCAGTACTTCACAAATGGTTTGAACAGCGTATTTTCAATTAGACGTTCAATAATAGACGTAATTAACTGTCAAGCGACAAAAATACTTCTATATAATGTCGTGATTGTTTTCAGCTTCGAACAGCAAATTAAATTCAAACTCGCGCACTAAAAGATGGGTTTCATAATTTGATAGATAGCAGTTTAGAACAGGATGAAGAAAGCACGAAGAATTTTTTTTCTATATGATGCAAATTCCAGTCTTTAGTGAGAAGTTCAACTACTAACATGGCACAAATGAAGCCTTACGTTTACTGCTGTGTATTTTATGTAAGAAGACACCAAATAATTGTTGCGATGAATAATGAAATTACTAAGCTGTTTGTCGAATTTTAAATGAATTTATGGGTATACAACAAATTGTATATCAAATTTAAATGATTTAATACAGAATAATTAAAAAACATATAATCACTTTAAGGAATTATCCCATTCCCCATACGTTACTGGGTTGACTTTTATTTGAATTGAAAAGTCAACACAGTTTTCGACAGAATAATTTTCATACGTCTAGTAATTCTTATGCAAGAATCCTGAAGTTTGCCATCTTGTCGGTTCGGTAATTCCAGTGTTAAAAGAACCAAAAGATTCTTCATATGAAAAAAATTCATTTATACAAACTTAGTTACCATACATTTTTGTTCACAAGAATTCTCTGAAACCAGGATCACAGTACTACAAGTTTCTGCATTATTTGCAACAAACCGCATTCTTTTTAATGCATTTAATTTTCTAGCAGACATGCACATATATGTGCGTGTGTTTATTAGCAAGCAGAGACAACATCGAGACGGAAACTTAAGGGACAGAACGACCTTAATTTCGAAGAATGTAAATAAACTACATAAAAAAAATACTATCGCATTAAAGAAAAAATTTTCATTTCGTATAAACAAACTAAAAATCAATAAGACGAGAACAAATAAATGCTATAGAAAAGTAGCTATTTCAATAAATGCCCATGTTTTGAAAAGGAAATTGTCTCTCACATTATTAAAAAAAAAAGAAACGCAGACTAGTTGTCTCTTTGAGTAAAGATCAAAAGAAAAATAAAGTCAGGGCGGAACTCTGCGAAAACGATATCCTATTAATAACAGACACAGGGAAAGGTGGACGCGCCTCTTGATTAACATAAGTCGCAATTACTTTTTAAGACATCTTCAACATTAACAAGAAAAATAATAAGAACAAATTCTAAAAACACAAAAAAGTTGAAACTAAATGAGAATGTGAAGGTGTGTCTACTTAACGTACAGTACAGTATAACTTTAGGATGACTAAGTACAAAATTAGTATAACTTTAGGGTGACGTCTGTATTCGAATTGATTAAAACTCTTGCTTAAGAGAAGAATTTTGATGGCAGGCATTTACGCAAAGCACACTAAAATGTAAAAATGAGTTATTCTTGCAATCCTTACTCTCAATTCTATGAAAAAGGACTTACTTTCAGTCTTTACTTTCTTAAAACTAGTCTTAAATAATGAAGTATTAAATAAATATCATTTTAAGAAATCAAATAAAATGTGATTCATTCAGTCTTTTACTTATGTTACCCATTTATAGTTCAAATTTTCTTGCATGACACTAAAACACACATACATAATATTTTTAAAAACTAATATGATTTACGTAAAATTGTCGGTTTTAAAAATAACAATCGCGATCCATTACCTCAAATGAATTCTTATTAAAAAAATTCATAGTGGCAGCATACAAATTTTATATAATTCTAAAACACAATACCTGACAAGTAAAGGACGAAAACAGCAAGAGATGATGAACTTACAATAAAAAAGTATACTTCAGTTATAGATAACATTTAACCTTATTTGCCCAGAATAAGCCCAACAGAAAATTCATTACATAAATTAAGCGGAATGTTCAAAATAGCTGTTCTTTTCTTCTAATATATATAGAGAGAGAGAGAGATCAAAGCCATCATTTAAAATATATATATTCAATGACAACTTTGAAATATTCTTACCTAAACTGACACTTTTCCCAATGCTCGCGGTATATGATTCGCTCTATTTTAGTACATATTGCTCTGGGTCCGTTTATACCGAGTTTTCGAAAAGGGCGTACACCGAGCTACGCACAAAGGATCAAGCTCCTCCCACCTGGAATCCTACAGACAAATTCCTCACCGTACGATCCAGCCCCTAATCCTCTAATTAAATTAAACTCCAACGAAGCAAGCTATTTAAACTAGAGAGAATGATTACGAAAAGCAAAGTTTAAATTTTGAAACTAGTAGGAAAGGAAAATTTTCAACAACTTTAGAAATGTAACAGACATCCCAGTGATAAAAGATCATATAACTTTTTCGAAACAAATTACCGCATTAAAGAAAATTAACAGAACTATGTGTAAAAAGAAAAAATCAGCAAGACTGATAGGTATACAATATAAAAACCACTCGAGAACACTTGGTGCGGAATATATCTATCGACACCGAGCTCAACTGAACTCCATGGTGCGGAGTTTGCTTAGAATTACGTGGTAGGGGGAAGCCTTAGATTGGAATTTTTTACAGTAATAGTCCCATAATCCGGCAACCAATGGTTTGGCATACCCAATAATCCGGCAGCCGTTTAACCAACATTCCCGCCGCAAGGTGGGCGGCACTACTAGCATTTCATTTGACAAAGGCCTTATTCGGCGCCATTTTGCCAGTTTCAATTAATTTTGAGTTTAAAAATCTTCTTTTGTCTTTGTTTTTATTAATTTGGATTGTTTTTAAAACTGATAAAAAGAGTCGGAAAGGAGATAAAATGGAAAATTGTCTCTTTCACAATTTAAGAAAAGCTAAATGATATTAATTCAATATAAGGTTCACGCAGTTATTCAAAGCTTTTAAATGCAAACAGAGGAATTTGTTTTACGGAAAATTTACGAGTATTAAACATTTACTGCAGCATCAAGGAATTCCCAACTCAGCCAATATAAATTTTTCTTAACTGCTGTTGGTTTGAAAAGTGCAAACAACACAGCGTTGCAAAAAGCTTGGCGAAAACTGTGGCAAATGGCATTGAAGCAAAGTTTTACGAAGAAAGTGGCAAAAATATCAGTCCAACGATCAATCACAGTTAAGCCACTAAAAAACAATTAAAAAGGCTTCCCTCAAACAATCCATAACCTGCTCATAGAAAATAACATTAAATAATCTTAGTCCGATTATCAGGAATCGCAAAAATTCTGAATGTGACAAAATATTGGACTTTCACTCTTATCTCCAATTCGAAAACTATGGCTGCAAGTTACATTTCCTTAAATATTGATACACAGAACCGTGCCTAGATATTTTTTCACCTGAGATAAAGAGTTGAACACACGCCCCTATATGCAGTCAAATTAATTATAGTAAACCGTTTTGTAGCGACCATCTTCCTCAGACAAGCCTTTCTGAAAGTTACCTATATTTCAGGCAATGTACATTAACACAGATAGTGAACATTACATTTCTAAAGTTATTACATCTACAGATGAATACAATCATCTGGAACCATGGTTGATCCCAGGAGATCCACAGCATATGAATATATTTTATATTACACAAACGTAATTAATTACTTTAAATCATAGCTCGTATAATAATTTAAATCGCAGCTCTTAAACATTCAGAATAGTGAGTTACACTTTTTAAAATAAAAACGTTAAAAGTTACCTTCTTTGATAAATAATATTAAAAGCGTACATATAGTAATATAATTAATATAAAATACGCTAATTTTCAAGCACATTTTTTTTTATTTTAACGAAGCAAAACCATTATTTATTTATTTATTTATTTATTCAAAAATTTATTTGATTCTCGTCATATAGAGAGAACAGCCATGTTTGGAAATTTTTCTCCGCTAAATGAAGATCATTTATAATTCTTTTATTATTATAAGTTTGTTGTAGCTTCTTTCACACTAGCAGAAGTTATTGGCAACGTTAAAAATATTCTTAATGCAACTTCTATATTCGGATACGGTTGAAGTAAATTAAATCCGTGAATTTTCTTTGAATGACTTAAACTTGTTTTAATGTCCAACAATATTGGAACAGCTCAGTTTTAAAATTAAGACAGTTCTGACGAAATTTCAGTAGCATTTATATCATTTGGAATTTAGTCACTAAGATAAACTGCTTCTTTTAATTTACCGAAATCCAAAGCCATTAATTTTTCCCAAGTTAGAAACCGAAGGCTATATCTCGCTGATTTTTCATAGTTCCATATTATTTGCGAGATCAAAATATCTATCACTTTCTTCAATTAAAAAAAAATTCTGAATTTTTTCCTCTTTATATTTTATTTATTACCTATTGATTCTTGACAACCTAATTCCTTAACCTTTCGTTTTCATTTCTCTTTAAATTCTATTACTAAATTCATATTTAAAGCTAAATTTTCCCAATTCACAAGAATATTTTTCAGAAATATTTTCTCTCATCTGCTACAAGAAAAAGATAATTCCTGTCTTACATACTGCTTGACAGAGAAAATTCAACAGCATGTGTGAATGAGTGAGAAGAATGTGAAGAAATTTAGCAGACAGGCAGAGAAAGCATATATATATATATAAATAGGTAATTTAAACTTCGAAATGTTAACGCAATATGGCGATCGAATATACAGTTTTATCAGTAGGAATAAGAACCACCTCTTGCGCTGAATAAGAAGGAACCCTTCAAGGTACAGATGAAATCAGCGTTCGGCTCTGACAGATGGCTGTTATGCTTTCAACCATCGGCCACAAATCGGGCAAATCAAATCTCGCATATATTGGATCAGTGTGAGATCCGAAAACCTATGAAGACAAAAAAGTATGATTGTGTACTGAACATAGCGAAATAGCCCACATAACATCATACTCTTAATGTGCATCTAATAGGAACCGGCTATCTATGGCCACGGCGCTAAAAACCAAAATGCAGCGCTGTCGGCACTCAAAGTTCCAGAAAGACTGGACTTGTCTCCATTCTGCCTTCTAATTCTTAATCAACGGCTGTCATTGGGGAAATAGAAGCGAGACTCATCTCTCTACCCCTCTGCAATTCAGGCCTCCAAGCGGCTCCATTGCAATCGTTCGCACTGGTGGCTTTGCTTCAGTGGGAGTCTTCGGTAAAGGGTGTCATAAGTGCAACTCGCATTCTACCAATCATCAGAAAATTGTTCTGAAATTGATCTAAAATTGTATTAGCTGTCCCAGTAGAGCTAGAACGATTAAACTGGCACCATCTTTTCCAAATCCTTTCCACAATGTAGGTGCGTTTCAGCTGAGATGCGACAGAAAGACCAACTATCCGTTCTTAGGCATAAAACCAAACTCCTCTTGCAAACGTCCGATTACCAAAAGCGACCACCCACTTGAACTGCACGACTTCTGACACAAAAAAAATCTAAAAAAACGAGTTTCCCATGCCGACAGATTGCGCAAACTGTCGACTTCTCTGATGTTTTGTTCGCTTTTATCTCGCTAGTTCGTGATGTGTCAAACTTGCATTTCAGGTCATTTTACACAAATCGTTTAGCTGCGTATTCCTTGCAGTTTGCAGGTCATGCAACCAAATTTTTATGATGTTGAAATTTTTGCTGTTAAATAGTTTATTTGTTTGTTTATTTAATTCAATACGACAAAGAATACGGGGAATATCTATCTAAAGGTAAAGTCCTTTACAGTGAAATTTCTAAAACAAATAAGCTCTTATTTGCGTTACATACGAAGAAAATCACAAAGACATCTACGCAGCCGCTCCATTCGCCGCGATTCGAACCAGGGTTAATTCTTCCATTAATTAAGCATTATAAAACGAAAATCACATAAAACATGTGACATTGATTTTTATGCCTTAATTAATCATTAAAGTTCTTGGTCTGATTAATTATTAAAAAGAGAGCACGCAAGAGAGACCGGCTTAAGAGAGTAAAAATAACTTAGTTAAAGACTTTCTGAGAGGAACTGGTTCCCATTTATGTTACATATGAATTATTATTTTATCAGCTTATTACTAGATCATAGTAAAGCATTCTAGGGTCATCCGCCTGAGGGGAGAGATCACTTTGTGGACGACTTTATGAGGAAAACAGTTTCGTATTCACATTACAAATGCAGAAAATCACGAAAACTCGACTGTAGCCGACCCGCTCACAGAATTTGAACTACTGGTAGAACTACTAGCATTGAATAAACTTATCACTCGGCCGCTGGCAGACAAATAAGTGACTGCGTAATAAATAACACAGAGCCGTAGAGCCCGGGCACAACTGAAGATTTTGCGCTCTATTCTGTGTGAGAAGAATGGAAAATACACTGCTGGCCACCCAAATTGCAACACCAATAAACACAAGAGATATCACAACAAAATTTATTTAGTAGATAACATGTTGACCAGGTATCAAATGATTAAATTTATAGACTTCCGTGAAGTGTGGTTCCTTCTAGAATCAGTAGCCAGAGTAGCCGCCATTGTTGGAGATCAGCGCTGCCACACGCCTCGGCATTGAATCGAAGAGGCTTTGGATGTGTTCTTGGGGTACAGAAGACCAAGCAGCTTCCCCACGTTGCCAAAGTTGATCTGGTGTGGCAGCTTGGGATGTAATCTGGGTCAATCGTTCAGCAACCATGGATCACATGTTTTCTATCGGCGAAAGATCTGGAGAGCGAGCCGGCCAGAGAAGCAATTCAATCTGGCGATTTACGAAGAACTCTTGGACAATGCGTGCCACGTGTGGTCGCGCATTATGCTGTTGAAATATACCTGTGGGCAAGCCCTGGAGGTAAGGAAGGACAACTGGCTCCAACACCTCGGAGATGTAGCGCTGGCTGTTTAAAGTACCGGCAATGCGTACTAGAGGAGTGCGAGAGTGATATCCAATACCGCTTCATACCATAATACCCGGTGCAGGACCAGCGTGGGGGTGCATAACGCAGCTGTTCAGCATCCTCTCTCCACGGTGTCTCCAGACTCGAATCTGACCATCGTGGTGTTGCAGACAGACGCGTGACTCGTCAGTAAAGACAATTTCATTCCATTCCGCCGTCCACACCCTTCTTTCATCGCACCATTGGCGGCGGAGACGTCTGTGGTTCTGCGTCAAGGGTAGACGAAGCAATGGACGTCTTGCGGACAGACCACTCTGCTGTAAACGGCGTCGAATGGTACGCGCAGACACTGGATGTTGCATTACAGACTGAATGTGATGTGCTATGGTTAGTCATGTGACCGAGCGATCCGCCACTGCCATGCGCACAATGTTCCTGTCATCACGCGAAGTGGTGCACTGAGGTGGATGCAATCGAACACGTCGGTTCGTCGTACCCTCCTGCATCCTACGGTCACATATCCGCATTACAGTTGTTTGGTTTCGTCCAACATGACTACCGATTTCCCTAAAAGATAATCCACACTCTCGGTAGGCCACTATCCTTCCTCTGTCAAACTCAGATACTTGATCAAACGATGATCGCTGTTATAATTGATCGTTTTTTTGAAAAAAACCACAAGAAAAACACAATTGCCAAACTTGAAATCGTCGAAAACTCCAAGTCTTAAATAGCGCTTTGAAGTGGCGCCACAGGCGCGCGTGATGTGCGTCTGCGCTGAAATTCTAATCATTTGCATATCTCCCCTCCGCTAATGCATGTTGCAAATTTCATGTTATTTGCATGCTTCCTTCAGGGTGTTGCATTTGCGGTGGTCAGCAGTGTATTTCATTCTGAAACTTCGTAACTTATATTTGGCGCCCCCGGCAATAGATGTCCCCCTTGCCCCACGGCACTGAAATAACACTAGGCAAATAAGTACTTTAATTACTAATATTTCCTAAACACCTTACTTATTACCGTATTCTACCACCGAATGTTTATAACTTAGGTTTTACTTCAAGTTAGGCTAGGCTAGGTTATTTGAATACGACAAAGTACACGAGGGCTATCTGCCTTAAGGGAAGGAGGCCTTAGTGGAAGAATTTCTAGGAAAAACTGGCTAGTATTCGCATTACATATGGGAAAAACCAACTTAGCAGCCAGACCGTTTATCTGGGATCGAATATGAGTCGAATTCCCAGCTTTCAGCGGTCTTAACCACCCGGCCACTTGTGGAGCCAATTTTTATTATAATAATTGTTGCTGATAACGAAAACATTTATTTTGTTACAGTTATTCTTTTAAAACATTTTTATTTAATAACACGTTTATAACAGATTTTCTCTAGTATTAGACATATTTTTTTCGATATCACCGGCACTGGAGAAAATCTTTGTTTTTCATATTTCTAATATTTGTTATCTTATAATTAGCAGAAAGGGTTTGTTCTAATTGTTCCATAACAAAATCCAAACTTCAAACTGTCTTTTCTTTACTTCTTTGATATTAGATAATTCGTTCTAGTGTAGCACTGTAAACAATAGAGAGCTCAAGAAAGAAGAATCATGCCTTACCAGATTTCTTTAAAAACTTTTCTGCAGAAAAACAAAATATGAGATGCCGATCCGTTTAACCCATCTAACAGTAACTGTAGCTTTTACACGCATAACCGTAAATGGAACCAACAGCGCAGTTTCTCTGAGAGAAAATAAATATGGATAAAGCAGGATGAAAACTGGAAGAATAAAGCTCGTTCAACGGCAAACTTCATAAAGAAAAATGGAGTAAGACACTGATAATAAGATTAATTTCCTTTTAAGGAAACATTATTTAATCTCTGAAGGCAATTACAATAGATTTTAATGCATTAGATCTTGGAGAAATAAATTCTGAGCGAGCGTCAGATAATTCCAAGTTTTTCTTCAGTTTCCCAGCAAATACCACTGAAAATCCACTGAGGGGGGCAGAACGCAGCCAAAGTTATTTTTTCCTTTCAAGAATAGGGTTTCATCAATCTCTACAATTAAGACTTCCCGACTTTATTTTTTTAATTTAATTTTATTTTATTTTCATGGCTATGCATCTCGTAGACGCAGACTTCTCTCAAATAATTGTTCCAGTCTGTACAGTAGCATCCAACTTGAGTACTTCCATGCAAAATTTTATTAATATCATTTTCTTCAGTAGGCGAACTTGATGGCAGTAAGAAATAGCAATCTTACTTGCTGCAAACCAGTTGCCGACTCGCATTCCCACCGATCTTCAGCCTCGCGCTTTTCGATTGATTCGAATAAAACTTTATTTCGTGCAAATACGAACATTGACGGTTATTCAGCAACATATCATAGAAGCTAATAGCTTCACTGTTTAGTAAATCCCACAAACTCCTGATTGAACAATTAACTCCGTTCTTTAAACTGCGGCTTATAGGCCTTCTTAAAACTTAATGACGCCATACGGTTGAAATAGCGATTAATTTGTGTTATGGTGACAAAGCTGGCAACAAAACGCTCTTCTTTGTCAAATTTTGGCCTTTTTTCTCCCTTAACACGTAAAGGTACCATAGAGGTGGTGGAGTCATGTCGTTTAAATCATCTGGATGGGATCCGCTTCATCAAATTCTTTTTCTTGCCATACGCTGGTCCATAACTGAAATAAACCTTTGAGAAAAAGCCCTGAAATCAGACATTAGAAATAACTGAAGCATGACAATGGACTCAGTTCTAAGCGGCACTAAGAAATAAGGAACAATTAAGTTTTCTTTCAAAAAAAGGGTTAAAATAAAGGATCATTTTTACATCCTTTCGCTGTACGGTATCGCTTATGTAATATCGAATACCGCTGTGCGTGTCACGAACCATTAAAATGAAAGATTTTTGAAATTTTAACACTGGAAATAAACGTTGTTCAAGCCATCTAAGTGCCACAAAATGTTCACAAACTGTTTAGGTCATTGCATGCGGTTTAGTTCTTGTATTAAGTGGAATGAGAGCAATAATTGAATAAACAGCATGCCACATACATCTAATCAATGAAACAACTTTCTCTGCAATTTAAGCAAGCTCTTTGCCACAAAAGCTCACCTACCTCAATAGAAAATGAAATACTTCGAAATTCGGGTGCTTTCTGAAATGTATACGAAGAAAAATTGAATCAAAATCCTGTCAAATCCAAATCTGAGCAGTACCGTTCCATAATTTTGCATCTCTATTTGAAAAGGAAGTTAGAGATTTTCTGCTTCCAGATAAATTCTATTATTACTTCATGAATTTTTCTACTTCTTTGATTACTTCATGAATAACATTAAAATTCCGAATTTAGAAGTTAAAATGATTATTATACAAATTTTGAGCAGCTGCTATTCAGAAAATTCTTTTTCAGAAAATACAATAAAAGCATACAATTAATGCAAACATAAAAAAGTTACATTAGAATGCTTTCACTAATGCATACTGACTTCGTTAACAGATGGGACTTGCTATATATTCTGATAAGTGAACAACATCTATAATCAGCTACCTTTAGTGAAAACTCTAAAAAAAACTTGTAAATGACTGTAATTAACGCTCAACAACAGTAAGATAAATTGAGTATTTATATTTAAATTAAAAAGATTGCCAAAGCATTAAGCAGATTATCAAAATCCGCTTAATGAATGAGGAGTTAGTTTTGCTTTAGGCGAAACTATTAATATTTACAAAAATAAATAAAAGTCATAAGAACAAATCCACAATGACGCACAGCACGGAGACAAAAGCCAAGTTATCAGAAACATGGTGAGTTCGCACCTGTTACTAGAGCTGTTAACTTTTCACTTTTCGTGCAATAAATTCCATGAAAATAGTTCATCAACTTCAACAAGAGGGGACTGCCAGTTAAAGAGGGGTTGAACTATTTCGTGATTTCACCATGCAGGTACGCACATCACATCCGACCCCCCTCCAGATACACAATTCAAATGACTGAAATGCGTGTAAAAGGAGGGAGTGAAATGTTGAGGATTTGCAAAACACAGCAACATTGCTCTCCTTATAATGAACCTAGAACTACTAGGAACAAGTTTTAAACTAACGCACAAATGACGGTTGATAAGTCAGTCTCGCCCACATAAATCAGATGAAAAGCCCACGATCGTTAAAAATTCGTTTTTAACAAACTACTCGGGTCTTAAACGCCATAATTGCCATACTAGTCTGCAAGGCAAAAACACGGGGCACGATTGATAAAAGAGATAGCATGTTCTCCTGGTAATTATCTTAACAGCCCTTCTGCATTTTGAAAGATGATACTACACGTGAGACAGGCCTACCTCAAACAGAGCAGACTGAGTTCCCGACCTTTAAAAGTCTCTCAAGAATTTAGAAGGGGAAAAAAAAAGAATGAATGAAAAGCTTTCAAGCGTTAATGCTTAAGAAATCTGAAGCATAGTGACTTAGTGCAAATACAAAACGAGAGGAAAAGACGAAATATATGATACGCAGATTCTGATTGCCAAAGAAATTTTCATTATTACCACACTAAAAATACTGCGGAGAAAGAACTGTCAAAATTACTAAAAATTAAAATAACCAGAAAAAATCTACAATTCTAAAATGATCCAAATTCTGAACTACATAGTTATTAATGAAACGGAGCAGAATTACACACATATAAATAATGTCATGCAATTATAAGAGTTTTTATTAACTTCAGCTATTCATCCCCCCCAGCATACAGAACGTATAAAATTGTATAAATCAATATCAAACATTGCCACTTCACATCAAGAAAGTTGTATTTCTTAAGGAATTAAAAATTGCTGATATGTTAACAAAATCGAACTTGAAATTTCAGTAATAGGCGAGTTTTCCTCCATTATACTGTGTGATTAGGGAGAATTTACCACTTTTTAATAGATGTTTGAGCTTTCTGCATATATAATCCTTCGCCTTTTTACAGTACAAACTCTTCCACATAGTTTTATTCTAAATCTCTTTTGATACAAAAAGCACTAAATCCAATGACGATTTTTTACTTTTGTGTTTTTACTTTTCTATTTTATTATTTCATCGCTGTTTATGTGTATATGAGCTAATTATTGATATTTTTTGTTTTGTTTTTCTGTTTCTTTTTCTTTCTTCCCTTTAAGAAAAATCAGCAATTAAAGAAACGTGTAATGCTTTCTTTGCAATCCATGAGACATTTGTTAAAAATTAAATTATTACACATTTAGTAAATAATATGCTAATAATTATTCCAAACATCCTTTTGTTCATTTTATTTACACATACGAAGAGGTAATTATTAGTACGAAACAGAGTAAATATTCATTCAAATTATTCGGATTCTAAAACTTACTTTGAAGTGCTGAGACAGTCTGAAATACGGGTATTCTGATCTCCTTAATAATAATAATACTTTTAAAATCCTGGAATTGCGGCAAACTTTTAAAGGAAACTGTCAACACTTGCTTAAGTCACTGCTGTACATCGTTTCTTCCAAACATTCAAGAAAGCAGCTTTTGCTCTGTTTTCAGCTTTTGGAAATGCACTTTTTGACACATGAGAACTACTTTAAGTACGCTGAGAAACTGTATGCACAAAGACGTGCATACGCAAGCAAAATTCAAAGTGAAAGAAAACACACCTCATACTGAACAATTAAATAAACAGAAGCAAGGACAAAGTTTCCTTTAATTTATTAATTACCCAGATCAATAATAATTTATGCTTACCCATATTAAAATTTTAACAACCCATTTTATGCTTGATTTATTTAACTGTTCTGTTCTTCGAACTATAAGACTTCACGGGATTTAAAATAAAATTTCAAAATAATATATTCAGAACAATTTTCAAAACGCAGTTTTCGTATTTTTTTTCCCTTTTTATATTAATATTCAACAAAGAATAGATTCGCCTCCCCAAAATGGTCGGAAATTTGCTTTTGAAAGAAACAAAGGATAAAATAATTACATACTTTATGGGGAACATGTTATTACCAGATACAGTAAATGTGTTTCAATGGTTTTCTGTATTTAAAAATATAGTAGATTCAAGTTAGCACGCCAAGTAATCTTGCAATATTACTTCCACACATTACTATTAAAAGGTTGCACCTTCCTGAAGTAGGTTAATTAATTTAATTAAGCCGATACGTTTGAACAAAATCATAAAGAGTAGATCTTTTCAACTCTAATTTTCTGGAGGTGACCCTGAAAGTAATTTTCACGTCTCAGACACCCTCTACATAAAAAATTATCTATAGCTCCTGATACATTAACATGGTGTAACATGATTTAAAATTTCACTAACTGTATGGGTGGTTTTTCTTTTCCACAGAGCAGCACTTAACTAGTAATTATGCATTAAGTCCAATGGACGTAAGTAGAGCAATTAATGATTAAATAAGTTTTCCCATTTTTTATAGGCAGGTCCATCAATGACCAAATGGATAAGAGAACGGTGCAAATGTAGTTCGATACAGCTTCGAATTCTAGCAAAAGGAGCGTGTCACATGAATACGAACCAGTTTCCCTGAAAAGCTTTTCCCTAAAGGCAATCCCTCTCCAATACAGATAACGCTAGATGCTTTGTCGTAATCGATTAAATAAATAAATAACATTTTTCTACTTCCTACTCGATTTTATCCAAAAAAAGGCTTGAAACGTTTACAACAAATTTCCGGTGTGAAAAGTTAAGAATAAATGCATTTCGTAGTTGAGACTAAAGCGATTTTTTGACTAAGCTTGAGTAAGGAATACGATTTTAAGCTTATCGCTTTTAAAATTAATTTTACTCTTGTTTTAAAAAAATTTTCAATTTTCATAAGGCAAATATTCCATTGGCATTATAAAATTTTTCACTGATTTAAAATTAAAAGTTTTTCTTTTTTAAAATTAATTTAATTCTTGTTTTCAAGTTTTTTTTTTAATTTCACGAGGAAAATATAACAGGTTCTAATAATCATTCAAAACTGTATACTTACTAATTTGCTTAAGACAAAATGACTCCTTACTTTTCTACACATTGACAGAGTATAATCATTTCTCAAGCATAAACTCTCCGGAAATCAGGTTTAAATGTACTGAACTATGACAATGCACACGAAGGCTAGCTGCCTAAGAGAAGAATGGGCTTTTAAAGGAATACTGATTTCGTTGAAGGCTCTTAAAGAGATACTTGCTCGTTTGACATCTTGATATTCAGGTAACATAAAAACATTGGTAAAGAGAAAAGTATGAAGGTAATTTAAATATAATAAGAGTAGTTGGTTCGCATTTGATATAAACAGAGAGAAAATCAAGAAAAAAAAAGAGAGTTTGACCTCAGGGAAGCGACCCCATGACGAAATAACAAGTTCAGCACTACCATGTACCTTAGTGTATGAAAACTTGAGTACTACGAGATCCACTCAGTACTGATATGCAAATCAAAAAGAATATTCGAATTAATTTAACAACTGTTTTCTTGGAAAGGTTTCAAAACATTCAGTTCCTTTTGCTATGCATCGCAATTCGTTTTCAAGCAGTAAAACCTACGGAATAAATATATATATAAAAGTATTTTCTTACCAGCAACACAGAAGCATTTTCTTAAAAATAGTTAATAATTAATACTTTTAATTAATAGCACAGGTAAAATAAACTATATTACTGTCTAGTTTCAAAATTTTTAGCGTAGCATTTGAATTTTTAAAATTTAAAATAACATTAAAAAAAAGTTTTTTTAAGAAAATCTGAACGGTTTCAGATTTTAAATTACGTCCTTTTAAATTACGTCCGGGCTTTTTTTTTTTTTTTTTTTTTTTACGCACTTAAATAAAATTCAATTAAAAAACAATATAGCAAAATAATTTTAAACTCAGCATATCTTTAGAATTTCCTATACACAGTCTCACACGCTGGAGACAAAAAAACTTTTTTCTGCACAACGTTGCCATTGCTCGCTTTGAAATCCTTAAGTTTGTTAATCAAAAACTCGTTAACGCTTTACAAAATATGAAATCGATAATAAAACAAATTCCAAATTTCAAATTTGGGCTTCCAGATGCTTATATTCGCAGCAGGATTACGTCATTCAAAATTCGATGGCTCTAGGTTCCGTCGTTTTATCACAATGCGAGAAACATAAATACATTTATGCACATTCTTCATTATTTAATTTCTTTAAATATAATACAGGGCTGCAATATTTGGTGGCAACAGTTTGAAAAGTGAACCGACTTTTAATGTTTCCGACGCAAAATCGCAAAACGAAAAAAATAGTCCTTCAAGGACTAAAAATTACATAATATTTAACGTACTTTATATTAATTAGCTCTCAATGTAATATAGCCTAAATTAGCTTTCGCTTTAATAAAATCAATTATTAATACTTATCAATAAACTTTTCACTGGTTTTTCTCAAAACAAAAAATTACAGGTATAAATTGCATAAGAACCAATTGAAAAGGACTTTGAAACCATTCGCATGTGAGGGCATCTTTTACAATATGTGATACTTAACAAAAAGTCTTAATTTTTATGGCCCATTTTCAAAACAAAAGAGTACATCTTTCAAAGTTTCATTTTATGGCGCACTAAAATAAATAACACAAACTGAACGTATAAGACATTTTAACAAAGACCATTACTCCAAAAATTCCCTACTTTCAGCTTTCATCCCTTAAAATTCTATGCGCATAATAGAAAACAGGGGATGAAGTTGAACAATGACATAGAAGAGAAAATGTGGGTGCGAATTTAATAAGTGAGAATCACCAGTTGTCAGTCAAAAGTCCATCTCCCCCCTTCTCAAATTGGTATGAAATTCCTAACTCCGCTCCATTATACTCGGAAAGCGACCTGTTCATTAAGCTTTATTGCGTGGCCTCGCAATTATCGCAAGTAGTGGACAAGAAATGTCGCAATAGGTGAATATAATAGCAGTAAAGAACTGAGATTTATAGTGGCCGCATGATGCATTGCTTAAAACAGCAAAACTATAAGCGACGTTACGTATCTGAACGCGCAACTTTACTCCCCATTTTCACAGCTATGTAAAAAGCTCGAAAAACAGTTGAACTGCATGCCGGGGAAGGTAGAAAAAAAAAATGGAGTATGTATTTTAATGCAAATGACTGGATATTTTAAAATGCAGACTGCCTTCCCCAATATGATTTTAATTTGTGGAAATTAATATTAACAGACAAAATAAATTAACATAAAACAGAAATGTAATCAAACAAAATTCACCATAGAAAAGTATATACGGAACTCGAACAGTGATATTAGAATACAATGTAAAAAAATGTGTCATTCCTTAAGCTGACAAAAAGTAATACAAACAATAACATCTAAACAAGTGAAAAGTGTACGGAAATATGCTCACCTTTTGCAGAATAAGATAAAATTTTGAAAATAGGGATTTACGAAATGCTGAAAGAGAAAAGGAAAATCATTTGCTGCACTGATTTCCATGTACCACCCACCCCTACATTATTTTCGTTTAGTAGCAAAAGGATGTCTGATTACCCCCCCCTCCAATTATATGAATATTTACAAGCACGAAAAGGATGAAACTGAGAACAGCAAGACCAAAATAGAAAATTTTATCACGAAATATTCAGCTGTTGTATTGTGGCACAACAAAAGGTAGGAAGAAAATGAAAACTACAATCCAAATCCTAACACACATGAAATTAAAGAATACACTGCAAGGAAAATTAAAGGAACAACCGTAAAAACTAATGTAATTTGAATGATTTTGAAGTTACGAGCATGAATCATGCACAAGATCTTTAGTTTGTCATGCCTGCCATATCTTCACCACATAGATTGGCCAGTCGGAACTTCTGATCTTAACCCTATAGAGCATGTCTCGGAAGCTCTTGAAAGAGCAATTTTATCTCGCCATCTCCCGCCGTGAACCATCCCACAGTTGAAACTGCCTTGCTGCAGCAGTGGGATCGATTACCACAGGGACTAATCAGCTCCCTCCTGTCTAATAAGGCGTCACGCTGCGCGACCTGTATGGATGTGACAGGGAACCATGCCCCATATTAGACTCCTTTTCAGTTCAATATCATAGCGTAGATTTTTGACATCTATAAGTTTTATTGATAATTATGCGCACCTAAAATGACATTTGACTGGTACAGCCTTTTCTCTGTTACAAATGTATAACACGAGTATATATATATATATATATGCATCATATCATGCACCAGTACACTTTTTATACCTATAATACATACATATATATACATATATGTAAGATAACTCGAACTAAAACCATTACTTCCTCCCGTCTTCCTTCAAGCTACTGCGTTCTTTTTCGCCTCTTCGCCTGCGTGCTGACAGCTTGTCGTTCAGCCTCTGCCAGCTATTCGCCGTTAATTAGAATGTAATTGCATATTTAAAATTACGGAGCGCGTTTAGCATCCCTAGTCTCCTACAGTGATGTATTAAGAAATGCATCATTCAAGAATGAATGATGTTTAACTATCAAGCTGGTCCTGCTTCTAAAATTCCACCCGATCATCCATGTCCAGACATCTACGCAGCAGTTTTTTCGGCCATGACTAAATGTGAATCGCTTTCATCTTCCGAAAAAAGTACAATTATTACATATATTGTATATAAAAATGTATTGATGAATGATATTAAATTTTTGTTAAGAATAAATTATAGAAATATAAATCAATATGATACGCAAAACTTTTATCAAAGCAGTGTTAGGAGCCAAAAATAAACTAAGAAATCCAAAACATATCCCGCTAAAAAAAAAAGGTAAGTAACAAGAACAGCTAATGTTAGTTGCCATTAAAAAAATTGTAAATATCAAAATGAACTTAAAAAATTGGCCAAGTCGTCTAGAGGTAGCCTTCCTCGTCAACACTTTTTAAAGCCGTCCATATTCTTTTTTTTTATTTACTTATTTTCTGGAAGATGGATTGACCATAAGACCAACTTGTTTGGTTAGGTGGGTCGGGCTAGGCCCGCTTCTGGTACCTTATAGATTCCCCCTTTTAAAGGGTAACTGATGATTAGGGGACCTAATCGTCAAATCCTGATGGTGACGAATTATCGTACGCTACCTTTTACTCCGGACGCCATTTGTAGAGTCATAAAGATTTTTTGGTGCTGGAGACGTGAAAAATGTGCACTGCCTTTGCCGGGACTCGAACCTGGACCTCTCGAATACGTGTTCAGTGTGCTACCGTTACACCACGAAGGCATGCTGAAAGGAGGGAAAAAATACCTTATAGAATACCATCTTACCTAGCTTGCCCTGTCTTTCGCTACAGTAAGAAAATTCTGCAGTATTTGTTTTCATATATCCTCGTATCACGACTGAGATTATTAAGTTTTCATGTGAAGTCACATAGAAAGGAAAAGAAAAAAAAAAAACATCAATTTTAAATTCACTATACAATTTAATGTTTCCTTGTAAAAATAAGACAATTTCTTGGCGTAAAAAAATAAAAGATAAATTGATAAAAAAAATTTAAAAAGATTCAGAACTTTTCCTCTGTGCTTAACCTTCGTATCCCAGGATGCAAAAGAAAGGCGCTATGATTACTATTAACTTTATGCAACATTTTTTTTTAAATTTCTATAGGTCGGTTTTTGTGAACCGATAAAATTCATTATATATTTTCAAATTTTCACTATGGCGTCTAGTTACGGCACAGAGACAGTGCTGCTATTCTTTGTAAACGACACAGTGAAACGACGAAAGATTCGTTAAATTACATTTTCGTTATAATCAAAAAATGTATATGTTTTGATATCTCATCACTGCCGGACATATATCAGTTCATGTTCAAATGTCTTTGTATCAATATAATTCTTTTTCAGGAAACTACTAATGATATCGAGATAATCTTTGCCACTGGTTTGACTGCATAAAACGAAATTTAAATGAATGAAATTATGAACATGAATTAAATTCTTTTCGTTAAAGCACCACACGAAAACGGAGCAAAAAATGGTTGCTGAAATGTTGGTATCCAAGGCATAGCTGAAATATTCATAACTTTTAAATCTTCTGTGATGTGATCAGAAATGTGTTTTGAAATATTTTCTATCATCTAACGCGGTAGAATTTGAAAAAGCTGGATAGTTTTAGGCTGCGAAAGCTGCATGGTTTTAGTCTGCGCTATTAGTTCCTTTTTATTACTAAATTTATCAAACAATACAGTGAAACCATTGATGAGGCATTGTCTTATAATTCTGCGTCAGTAAATGGTTTCATATGTTTACCAGGTACATAACAAATTAGATAAGATACTTTTCTCACAGCTGTATTTTGTGACATCGCCACGGATGTTACATTTTTTGTTGCAGAGATTTCTCAATTTTTCAATTTTTACTGAAGATCCGGTGGAAGAGTGTCACTAATGATTTGCGTTTCGTAAACGCATCTAATAAATCTCATAATAAATCTTATAATTTTTTAATATAATTCTTTCCTGGCAAGGTTAAGAAATTGTTGCATTATGTCCATTTTGCTCAAGAAGATATTCCTTTATCCACTTCTCTTGAGATAATCAATTTTCGTCAGCTAAAGAACAAATATGCGCTCAGCCGCATTAGAGACTGCACTACCATTGCTAAAGGCATTGCCGACAGCCTGGAGTGATTTCTTTTCTTGGACACCGTGCCGTCAGCAGCCCGCTCTGTACATATATTAATTTGCTAAATGTCTTACTTATTATTATTATTATTACTATTTTCCTTGTTTTATTCCCAATTATGCTTAATTTTATGATTAATCCAGAACTCTTTTAACGTATCCCACAATTTGTAATGTATTTGTTCATCTTTGCATCTGTACCTGATTATATAGCATATCTTTAATATAACTGTATGCCTAACATGTACCATAATAGTGTATGCCCAACATGTACCGTAACTGTATAACTGTCTGCCTAACATGCACCATAATAAGTGTTCCCCTTAGTCTCAGCAGTCCCCATCATGCACCTTCTTTCCATGTTCTAGTCCTTATTTCAACGTTTAGCGTGTCAATTGCAGGAGGACACACTACTAAGCTCTTTATATATATATTTTTTAAATTCCATCGACGGGATCCAACAGGCTGAAAAGCACCTAACCCAGTGGGCCAGCTGTTCCGTCGATGGCGAAAAGAAAGAAAGCTAGATTTCGCTTGTTTTTGGAAGATGTTCCTACCATTATGGAAAAAAAAATTCTTTGAATGTATGCTTGAAATGAAAATAGTCTAAAATTAAAACTGCCATGCATCGACTTTGCTATACAACAGTTCTCGCACATGCAACGCAAGATTATTTTGGTCAAGATCGTGCATTCAGCAGCGTTCGGTATTTTAATTAGCTATATCAGTGGCGTCACAAAGTTAAAGCTTTCCAAGACATTTAAAAGTTGAATTTTAACATAAATTTAAGAAATTTTACATTTTGCTACAGCGCAGGTAACACTCCCTTCCTCCCCCTCCCAAAGTTTTACACATACAGACATACGTCCATTTTATGAATACACGAAGTCTACTCGTTTGTTCAACAAAATACAAGAAAGCATACAGCGGCTATCTACCTAAGAGGAAGAAAACCAGCCCTAAGACTTTTAAGAGAAAGCGGCTCACATGGAAAACCATAAAAACAAAAATTATTTATAATTACTGTAAAGTAAGCAACAATTACTATCTCAGTTAAAAATAACATACCGAATAAGGATTAGTGGAGGTGTTAAGGCAACAAGAATCAACGTAATATTCGTAAATTTGCAAAACTAGTTTCGAAGGTTTACACATAGAACCTAATTCTTTAGTTAAAAAAGTGCAAATGATGAAAGAAAGGCTGTGCTTAGGCGCTAATAATGAGAGGAAGTCACGCCACTGACGCCATCTTTTGATGAAAAAGGAAAACTACTATGAAATAATTTCATCAAAAGCTGAAGGTGAAGAAGAATTGGATCATTAACTGGAAATGAAAGACGTGAAACGCCTCTAGAAAATCTGATTCGCCAAGAAAAGATAAAACAAAGGACCTAAACACAGTTGGTCAGAAAATCACATTTTCAAAAAGCAGGCTTTAATCAAGTTAATAATTTAATACGGAAAACAAGAAACAGGTTGAACATTTTTGAATAAGGTGATTTAAGAACTAAGCAATTTCATACCAAACATTAAAAAAATTGCGTCAATAAATACAGCCATAACATTAATGAAACCGAACCTTTGTGCAGTTACAATCTGTGATTGTTTTTCCTGAAAACTTGCTTATACCTGTAAAATTAAAAGAAATAATAATACAAAAAAACAACAGAACATAAATCTAATAAACCATTTTTTTTCCGAAACTTTTGTTAATTTTCTTAGTTTAATTGTTATCTTTAACTTATTTATGTGCAATTATTTGCATTATGGTTCTGATGTATGCTGTACATTATAGAAGAAAGTATGAGAGGATCGATGAAGAAAACCATTCTTTTAAAAAGGATCGATGCAAGAAAAAGATTAGGAGTCCCTAATCTTAACAATCAGCAGGAGTTAGTTCATAAATGTAGGCTATAACGACTGTACTCCCACTGGCTTCTTTGCTTCGAACTTGCAAACGCAGGATATAGGGACCAGTGATTAATTTTTGCTTTTTTTACATTAAAAGAAGAAGAAGAACAAATTCCAGACAGTGATTAGTATTGTCTCACGAGAAGACTTTTGGACCACCTTGTTTTGTTTGCATCATTCAGCTGTAAAGCTGTTAAATGAAAAAAACAGAATCGCTCAAAGCTTTTACTAGTAACGCCATTAAACTTTTAACGAATTTTTTTAGTTAGCTTCTGTACACTAAACCGCAGGTTTTGGCTCTTAAATGCAGAACTCAGCAGCATTGTTTAATACGGTTGAACCATTTTTACTAAATTAAAAATATGAAATATATGCATATGCTCCTTCAAAAGTTAAGTTCTTATTATTTTAAAGTTTAGAAATTTATTAAAAAGATGTTTGTTAAAAAAAACTAACAAATTTAAGAAATGAAAAAAAATTTCTCTTGAACCTGATTGAAAGTCTGGTAAATTTCCTGGATCAAACTACAATTTGAACACACTTCATTTCTCAAGAACCGTACAGGAGGAATTTTGAATAACTTAACGGAGTGCTAAAAAAGTCACGTATGGCGAAATAATTTAAACAAAATAAATAAACAGTTCCATCCCTCCCCAAAAATCTCACTGCCCTTTCTCGATAATTATGAATTCAAAATCCATATCAAAATAATGTATACAAAATAATGCATTCTAATTTAACTAACAGGAAAAGTCAAAAACATTCAATATCATTCAGGTCTATAATCTGAATGCCACATTTCTAGACCACAAATAAATCCGGAATCCTAATTTGATTTTCCTGATGCAATAAGTTTACAAATCTTCCAGCTACTGAGCCAAGTCTCTTTATTTCTTAACAGAATCTATATTTTCTCCAAAAATAGTTTTGCTTCCTAGTGTTACGAATTGAATGTTAAGCCTTTAGCATTCCAGCCTCAAGGCAATTAATTACCCAAAACTTCCACTGTCTTCCCACTTCATGTATTTATTTTTAAATAAAAGCAACATAAAAAAAGGCAGGTGCTCCATCTAACACAAATACATTACAAATACATATTTAGTTATTTCAAATGACTTTATTTTCTTCTGTAACAGATCAGTCTTACTTTTCACTGCTTTAATAGCATAAAGCAAATGTAACAAAAGATGATTAACGATGTTCCAGTACCACTTTTCAAACTTCTAACAAATTTTAAGAATGCTGGTCTTGACAAACGAAACACAATTGCATATTTTCAATATTGCACAAACACTACACGATTTGATTTCGCTACAATTACATACTACACGGTACATTAATACACGAAGGCTAATAGCATGAGCCAGTTAATATGAATAGTTAATAATTTTATAGGGTTACACTAGTTTTGGTAAAGCGACTTAATCATATAACCCTAACAGATGTGAAGGAGCTCGTACTCACATAATATTTAGGAAAAAAACATGAAAAATTCCTTGCAGTTTTGCCGAACTACTAATTTTCACCCAACTTATTCACTCACAAACAGATCAGCATCGAAAACTGGAAATTATACGGACTTCTATGAGAAAGGCCTGCATATGGAAAATTAATGAATTACAACAAAATGCAAACAATGTCACGCACAGAAAATCTTCTTATTTCCTTTCCAGCTTGTTTCAAATCGAACGCGCAGCAACAGCAGCAGCGTTGCAGTTCCTTAACAGAAATTCAAAATATGATCAACGCGATACGAGACACACAAAGCAAGAGCTTCTTCATAACCGCCAATTAAACGTAACCCAATTTGTGAAAGCTGAGCGCGAAATATTATGCCGTCATATGCGAGTTGAGGACGTCGATCATTTACGGAAGCACCGTCAATCATGCGATTTAGTTTATATGAGAAGAAAATCATTTAAAACAGCAAGTATAATTAATTAAGAATACTTGACCTCGTACTTCACTGCTACGAGCTTGGAATTATTTCGCTTTATTGCTAAACAATCATATGCTTCCTATAATAGAAATATAAATTCTGGTGTGGTTTGGTTTTGGTTTATTTGGTTATGACAAAGCACTCAAGAGCTATCTGCCTAAGGGGAGAGATGCCTTCGTGGAGGTCTTTCTAAGCGGAATTGGCTCGCATACACCTTACACACCACGAAAATGACCATGCAGCCAGCCCATTCGACAGCGTTCGAACCCCAGACCGAACTACTAGAAATATAAATTATGTTTAATTAGCTAAGTTCATCAATTTGCGAGTGAAATTATTTTTTGGCAAAATATTAACCATTAGAAACTATAGTTAATTTTTTATAACCAAACAACAAATGACTGACGTTATCGATTCGAATCAATCAAATTGTAGTGGAATTCCCTTCGGAATTTAAAGATCAAGATACAGATAAATTTATAGAAAAGCAAGCTAACTCAAAATTAACTTCCACCCAAAAAATAAACAAAATTTATATCCACTAGATATATATAAATTTTTATTCCAAAGGAAGATTATGCATGACATTACTCAACTCAGGTTCTTCAATCACTTTATAAGTAGCACTTTTAAATTTTCGATTCGTA